>JAQQAE010018277.1:0-11235 GCA_029823295.1 Pseudamia nigra
TGGAGGTTTTTCTCTTCTGTTAAAAGAAGTTTTTCCTCCCCCCTGTCGCCTTAGGCTTGCTCTCGGTGGTTCTGTTGGGTTTACTCTCTGTATAGTCATGAGGTTCGAATTGTGAAGCGTCTAGAGATAATCGGCAATTATGATTGCCGCTGTACAAATAAAGATTGAATTGAACTGAATTGAATCTTACCTTCTCCTCTTCCATACTTGGCAGAAGGCGACCAGGCCTCAGCATCCACAAAGCCGAGCTCTCTGCAAACGACATGAGCAGCATAGATGGAGAAGTCGTCATCACACACCGTCCCCCACTCTCCGTTATAGAACACTTCCACTCGGCCCTCATAGTGTTTACGCTTCTCCCCGGCGAGACGGAGCTGGATTGCAGGGGCACTCGAGTCTGACTGGGCCTCGCTCTGTGTCCACAAGATGAACAAGAGACAGAAGACAACCCCTGGACGCAGCATGATGCAGGAGGACGGATGGGAAAACAGTCACCTGAAGGTTAATAGAGAGAAGATTGTCCATGTTAGCATGCACCAAGATTCACTGCCAGTCATAAATTTGGACACACCTTCTGCATCAGTGTTTTTGCTGTGCTTTTATTATTTTCCATATTGCACATTAATACTGATGACATCCAAACTGTGAAGGAACATATATTAAATTATGTAGGAAACAATATTGAACCAATCCCATGCGTTGGGGTGTGGGAAGAAGCCAGATAAGATAAAACAAATACTCATGAAGATAAATGGTTTACTTATAATACTTTTACTTATAATACTTTTATTATATTTATTTACTTAAATATATTTCTTATGTGTGTAGTGCACACTCATAAGGCGTAGACCTGACTGCGGCAGCTCAGGTTTGAAACCCCTCACACTTTCCTCCCTATCTTTTCTCTCTTCACTGTGTCTATCCAATAAAGGCCCAAAGATAAAACTTTAAAATGGGTGACACGGTGATGCTGTGGTGAGCACCTCACAGCAAAAAATTCCTGGATTCAATCCCCACGTAGGTTGACTGCATGGGTTCTCTCCTGGTATTCTGGCTTCCTCCCACTCCAAAAACATGTACTGAGTTAGTGGATGGCTGTAAACCGACAGGGTGGGCATCTATGCATCTCTATGTTCCCACATTTCCAAGTAATCTAACTATTTAGTACAGAATTGCATGTTTGTGTGTGTCTGCCTGTGTAAAGCCTCTTTTATCATGACTGAGTCAACCACTCTCCAAAACCTAACCTTAACCCTGATCTTAACCCCATGACAAATGTTCTTCCCCTTCCCACATTCCACCAAATTTGTTTTCAAATCATAGCAGCATTTGTTGCGCAATTCAATTTACAGATGTGTACAGAGGAAAAAAACTAAATCTTAGAAATGTGGAAACAGGGCTGTGGGAACAGAGATGACCCCAACTGATCATAGATATGCATGTGAGTGAGAATGGTTGTCTGCCTCTGTATGTGAGCCCTGCGATAAACTGGCAACTTGCACAAAGTTTTACAACACCGTTGCCCTAAACCAGCTGGGATAGGCTCCAACATCCCCAGACCCTTGTGAGAATTAAGGGGAATTAATTCTAATTACTATGTACTTATTTTAATATGTTTAAAATAACTAGAATTACACTTGACAGCTCCTCCTTGAATCGCTACCTTATCATGGTGGAAGAGTTTGCATGCCTGAGTGATCTTAGGAGCTGCAGTATGTTGTCAGGGGCAATTTGTCCCTGGTAGGGTCTCCCAAGGCAAATTTGTCCTAGGTGACAAGTCAGACTAAGAGTGATTCAGAAGACCCTTATGAGTATGTCACCCTGTGGGCCCACCACCCACAGGAAGGATTGTAAGGGTCTGGTGCTGTGTGGTTTGGATGGCAACCAAAGGCGGAGGCCTGTAGTGGTCCAATCCCAGTTGCTAAAACTAGCTACAACTGGGAGAAGGCCCTGGAGCAGACCCACAACACACTGGAGGGAGTATGCTCTCAACTGGCCTGGGAACGCCTGAGGAGCTGGAAAAGGTGGCTGGAGAGAGGGAAGTCTGGGGGCTTCTCTGCTCAGGCTGCTGCCCCCGTGACCCTGGAACATGATGGATGGATGGATGGATGGATATACTAGACAGAGATGCAAACTCATGCTAGCTTTATCTTGTGTTCATATTTGGTGGCCCTAGTTGTGATCATTTGATTTTGAACATCAGCTATAGGTGACAGTCCCATGGTCAACCTGTAGCCCATGTAGCATCATTTGTTTTCAGGTCAGAATACAGACGGATGGATGGCACCAACCACCCTACCCACACCTCAACTCTGTTAGTGTGGGTAAAAATTGGGCAGATAGCTTATTTTCTTTTTGTTTTAACTTATTTCAATGCATTTCCAGTGCATGTGAAAACACACAAAAAGTTGTGCCAAAGTGAACCATGCAGAACAACTACCAGCAGTGGAAAAGGGACATTATTCTCCATTAAACAATGTCAGACACTAAGACATATGTCTTTGTAACTAAATAAAGCTTGTGTAAATTTTGTCATTTTTCAAGTTTAAAACCTTAATATACTACAGGGCTTAACTGTTATTGTAGTTTTAAGACATGTAGTCAAGTGATGTTTGTTCAACCTACTGGCAGATTTTTTATTTTAATACAAGCGCATTTGGTTATGTTTAAGAATATTTGGCTCTTTTTTGATGTTTATGCAGTGTGTGCGATATTAGGGTGGTCTATAATTTAAACCAGTGAACATTTTGTGCATAAAGTCTTGGACAGAACAGTTTGGTTTGGCTCATGAATCTCTCCTCATTGGACTCTGCTCAACCACAGTCACAGTATAGACTTAAGAATCAATCACTAACAGAATTCACCACAGTTTCAGAGTATATTGAGCAAACATTGAAAACATCTAAGTTTCAGTGGGAATGATAGAGAAAATTTGGTTTGGGTGGGAAGAAAGGAAGGTCAGGTTCCTGAGACAGAGATTCATCTCACTTTCTGTCTGACACTTGAATGTGCAGCAAATGTGGCTCCTGCAGGGGGGGTGTTGTGCTGTTCACTCATCTGCTCATCAGTGCCTGAAGGCAGCATTCTGAGGTTCATAGGGAACGTTCTCACCACCTCAATATTTCATGTCAGACCAAGAACGTGTCAGAGGAGGAACCGAAATCCCCTGGGGAAGAATGCTCCAGGAGGGAAGGGAGGGAGGGAAGAAGGGGAGTTGAGGAAGGAGACCTCCGACTCTATTAGCGTAGAGGAGGAGGGGGCTGCTTTCCAGGTTGACGTCATAGTAACAGCCAAACAAACTGCAGGGCTGACAGTCTTAAAAAAACATCCCACAGTCAATAAATCGTCTGACTGCATGAGACGCCACCATGCAGCTCGGGTGGGGGTAAAACATCTGGCTTATGTTTCCATGGAAGGAACAAGTTCAGTAAGGGAGGCTTGCCTCCCTTACTGAATGTTAAGCCTGTCACATAATCTGCGGATTAAACCACACTTTATCACACTGTATCATCTTATTAGAGAACCACAAAGAGTGAGCAAACATCCCTCAGCTCAACACATCAGTATGACCTTAAACGGAAGAATTAACACTTTCTTCCATAAAAAACGTCCCCAAAACAGTGCACACAGTTAGTTATCACTTTGTCTTTAAGCCAGGTGTCAGAAATCATACTATAGTCCATAAAAATTAACAAGTAAAAGGTGCCTGTTGAAAATAACATTCATATTTTCTGTGACAAATTTACTGCTTTAACCATAAAACCAGCACTGTCCTTGTTTTATAAAGTAAATCTGTGATAAATTCAGAAGAAAATCCCCTATTTGTATGCGGAAACCGTAACGACTTCCTCAGCTTCCACATGCAGTGATGACAGAACCAGAATCAGATGTAAAATAATGTGATAATAATTAATACATAAACCATCCTGTTAGGTTTATTTGTGAGGATGGTCCAAGGTTACGAGAATCCAGTGAATGTTACATGCAAAAAAGTGCAAAGCATCCTATTAAACATTGGCTGCATCTCATTACTCATCTACATAGAGTCAGTTCAGTCAATATTTAGAGTGGTGGTATTATTCAGTTCTCATACTTAATCGACTTATTTAACATAAAAATACATATTCAAACATTCTCTCGGTTAGGGTAAAGCTGGGATTATACTTTCACTCATTTGACATGTTGATTCAACTACTTAAGGCCTTAAGAATAAGTGTCATAGGGAAAAATGCCTTAACAAGTCAAACCAAATGTACAAACATGAATGTATACTTTATAATGCTTAATGTATAAAATGCATAAAAACAACACAGTGCATGTTTTCATAAGGGTAGTTAGTGGCTGGAAAAAACTGTAAAGTATAACCAAAAGACAGTGAAGCACTCAAAATAACTGATGAAGTTCAACTCAACAGAACGACGTGTGGGATCTTTTAATCTGTATTTTCTCAGGTCGCACGTGCCAGTGAATTAAGACGGATTTGGTCCAGAGGTGAGAGAAAACACTTACTCTGACAGGTGAAGAATAAGTCGCGCACCTTTTCCAGGCTGCTCGGTACCTGCTGGAGGACAGATGTGAGTAACGAAGCAGGGGGTCTTTGTCCCTTTACTTGTGTCCTGCCTGTTTTCGGCGCTTCCCCTCTCAGCCAGCTGGCAGCGCGCGCCGTCCCATGCCTCACCACGCAGCCAATGAGCGGCGAACCTGAGCATCATGACCACGCCCCCTCACCCTTCACTCCCACATTCCAACTTCTGTACTGAAAATTATTCTCTGCATTCTGTACAGTTTACATAGTCCTGAACCAGATTTAGGGCACAAACTCAATCACGTAGCTATTTATGTATCCACATCTATTTTTGCTAGTTTTGTTAATTTCTTGAATTTGTTTGGTCTTTTTTTTTACTTTTGTCTTTACAGTGCACATTTGCTTTCATCAGTATACTGTTACCTGTAGTATACTGTTTTTTTGGCTACGTGTACAGGGATTAGTGAGCTCAGTCTTTCACAGAGAAGTTGTTATCTTTACCTAAGACTCAGCCACTTTAGGGTTTCTCTTTTTGAAACCCAGTCATGTTACCAACCTGTTGACAGTTAATGTTTAATTGTCCAGAAATTATGTAGCTTGTGGGAAATGAATCCAATGTTTATGTGATTGACATTAGTGTCAAAGAACTGGTCGAAATCAGTAAATCATGCTCATTTCTTTGATTAGAATCAATGGGCCAGAATCTGCTTCGTGTCTCCAAGAGAAGTGGGACATCTTTATGACAATACCAGAAGTTACTTACCAGCACACCCTCTTGTTCTTGGTGTTCTTTGTTTAAAGCCATAGATTCCTTTACCTGTACCTGTGACATCATCCAGCGGTTTCTGAGCTTCTGGCCTGGTTGATATTGTGGGGCCAGTTTGGAGCCAAATGCCAGAAGTGACCATATATGAACAAATGGGGCAGAGCTGTGTGACAGCAAAGGTCAGGGGCGTTATCAGGAAAATAATGGTTAACATTAGTTACTGAAGAAGTAAAACAATGCTGCAGCCTCCAGAGCTGAGTTTTACTGTGGATGAATCAGAAATTGCACTAGTTGTTCACTGGGGGCTGGCTCAAAAGCAATTCAGACCCTATGGAGTCTCATTTAAAAGTGTCCTTTTGAGCAAAATGTACAAACCATTGTGTGGGTATCCATTGTTAAATTCCTTCTCTGTCCAGGAGATGATTTTTTAATAGAATTTACTCAGTGACCCAGACCCCAATATCTATTGTTCATCTATGGATCAGAGTGAGTCGTCAGTGATGCCAGCATGGAGACTAATTGGAGCTTCCAAATGACTTTAAAAACTTATGGGTGGTATCACAGAGTGTTTGTCCATCTTTTAAATACAGTGCATGGGCAAAACTTTATCAGTCACTGGAAGTGCAGAATATGGAAGCCAACATTTTTTGAACCAAATGAACAACAACTTTGTGTTATTTCTACATTTGTCTCATTGCCCTTCTCCTTGGCCACTGGTTCAAGCCCACATCTTTCTATGTTGAATTAACAGTAAATGGAAGGTTTCTTTATAATGGCAGGGGCCTGGCATTTTGATAGATTTTACTTAAAAATGTAATTAAATTTGCATAGAAACACATATTATGCATATTTCTGCATTGTTTTGTGTTCTGAGAGAGGTAGATTCTTGTAGTTTATGTAAATTGCTCCTGTTAATCAATCTGTCAGGTTATAATGGATAATTGGTTCTTCTCATGCACACGGCAACCAGCTACTGTATAAAAGCAGGTAGTTCTTTCAGTAGTGATTAGCAGCTGGAGGTAGGAAGTGGACTGTCATGGAAGTAGATGAGAAATCAAAGCCAACTGCACTGAAAGAGTCACTACTTCAAAGCGTTATATACAGTACATTAAAACAGTGACATCTGCTGGCTGTGACTGCATGTTGCATCTGAGGAGAAGCACTGACAGAAGTGACATGGAAGATCAAGCCAGTGTTTGCTGGGTGGACTTTCAACTCTAATTCAAACAGTTTACACTTATTGTTGTAATTCAAATTAATATTTGTCTTAGTGACACTGCATTATGAAACTCCTTTAACAGCAGCATTTTGACAAATTAGCTGCATCAGTACATAAGGATGTTGGTATCTGAACGTTCTTAAATTAATGACCTCTATCATTTGTTGCATTACCCTACCATGTGACTTTATTATTGACATTAACTAAAATCTCAGTGAAATAAGGTCAACTTTTCCGATCATCACAAATCAAAAACACAAATACGAAAAAAACTGCTTGGAGCCTTTTCAGGTGTTGCATTTATTTTCTTTGTTTTAACCTTTTTCATTTGTATTTTTTATAATTACAAGAAAACTATGTACACTGAAAACAGATAAAGAAACAAAGAAACAATAATTTCTGTACAAGTGACAATGGTTGTCTGTTTTTCCCAATAGAGCCTTGAGGTTTATGCAGGAGCCACCAGCTACTTCTTTGCCAAAGATCTGCATGATGCATATACTGAACTAATAAGGAAAGAGACAGAAAGCACCAGTTACACATTTATTATTTTTAATACTAGTAGTAGTGGTAGTAGTAGCATGAGTAGCAGATATGTACACAGACCACACAGAACATTAAAATAGTGTAGTGCTCGACTGTCGGTTCTTGAAGACATAGATAATGGGTTTGTAGATGGTGATGCTCTTGGCTAAGTATGCTGGGATGGCAGTAGCCAGAGGATGGAAGGCATAACCCGGGTTAGCTGCAGCAAAGCAGGCAATGAATGAGTATGGTTCCCAGCAGAGTCAAAATGCCAGATCATGATCATAACCATCCTGGTCACGTCTCTCTCAGCCTTTTGGGTCAACTCTAATTCCTTCTGGTGCGTGGCTACCTGAAATAGATACAATATGAGAGTCAGACACTCTATAAACAACTTCTCATACATAATAAAAATGTAGGTAACTGATGTACCGAGTGGATAGTCCACCAGACTACAACATAGCACAAGATAACGATAGACAAAGGAAGGAGGTAACATGTAGACAACATGAGCACAATCATGTAGGACTGGACTCCTGGATCCACTGAAAACATGAGGTCTGCAGGAAGCCTTCAGCCCATGAGGCCAGTACCGGAAGAAAGGGAATGTTCACTAACAAATTCAACAGTCAGGTTATTGTCATATAATTGCAGTAAACACATCGAGGTACCTGCTCCATGCAAACATGGGAGGGGAGAATATGAATATGATTCCAGCTGAGGCCCATTTGGCATCAAACTTGACATTTCCAAAGGGTTTGCATACAACTGTCCATCTCTCCCAGGAAATGATTGTCAGTGACGGGAGAACAGCAATACCTGTTTAAAGAAACATGATTGTTGGTCAAATGTAGCCTGGGAACCAGACTGATCTAATTCAGACTGACTTAAGCCTAAAAACCTAACCTAAGCCTAACTTTTTTAGGCTTAACCTAAGCCTAAAAAGGGCACAAGGTTATCAGATTCCTTTATGTGATGTGTGGTGGATGACAGATGCAACGATGACACCTGTATGTTCACTACTGGGTTTTGCTCTTCAACGAATGCCTAGAATATTAACTTAATAGAAACACCTGAATACAACACGATGCACCTCCAGAAAAACACTCTTTCCTTGTTGATTCTTGGAATTTGGTGCCCCCACATGTTCAAATCCATAGTCACTCTTTGCTTTTGCTGCAGAGTTAGATAGGCAGAGTTTAGAGTTCTGAATACTGAGTAATATGTTTGCATGATTGTGTAATATTTAATGCAATTAAAATTATCACTGAAACATCTGAAAGAAGAAAAAATACATTAAAAAAGCAAATGTCCATACTGAAGCCAAATCGGATCTGTGGCAACATTTTCCATCTAGTTCAGTCCTGTATTGTTCACAAAGACTGAACTTGATTTAGAGCCTTCACTAAGAATGTGTTCGCATCTGTCAAACAGGAACTGATGAGTTTACAAAAACATTAACAGATGGTTGTAAGTTGGTCAAGTTACATCCAGAAGCATTTTGGTCTGAACCTGCTGATAATTTTAGGCTCTTAGGAATTAAAACTGAATTGAAAATGCATATTCCACTTCAAAATTAGTTTGCTTCTAGAATCAGAATTAGTCTTACAAGGCCAGACTGGATAAAAAAAAACCTTTGGCATAATATTATATCCTAAACCAAGAGAACCCTCCTTGTTAAGTGATTAATTGGACTACATAATGCAGACTGAGACAGTGTCGCCCTCAAAGATGCACATCATGTGACCAAGAATGAAGTAACCAAAGAACTGGTCGTTGATGGTTCTGGCAAAAACGGTCTCTCCAAGATCAGCAACAGCAACATCGACCAAGATCCCGTTCAAGGGATGAGGCAGCTTCTTGAACTTTGCTGTAGCCACCAAGACGAGACCATTAGTTAACACAGATGCAACCACCACAAAAAGCATCCAAAGGTTGCAAGATTGAACACCCATCAAGGAGCAACGTGGTAGTTGGGATCCTAAAATGGATCTGAAGACAAAAAACAAGAAGTAATTATTTACTTCAAAGAATCTATAGCTATTTGCTGTTTTTTAATGTACTATTTAATATTATGGGGATTCTGGCTTTACTGAAAAGTCAGTACTATGTTGATTATGAGAGTACAATATGTTTAGTTCATGCTATTTTAAGCCTGGAAGAAAACTTCCAGGAAACATATTTCAGTTTAGAATAAAAGACATTCACATAACACAGTGCTAATTATGACATTTTAATCTTTAAACCAATTGGAACATGTCAACCCTTTAATAGGCACTGAGAAAACTAGTAAAAAATATTTAATGGAAGAATCGTATTCCTACCTCCACATTTAACAAGTTGTATTTTTTTTGTTTGTTAAATCACCCAGTCAGAAAGTGGAGACAGATGTCAGCTGTGCAGTTGACTTGAACATTTACGATAACCTGGAATCACTTCTTAATTTTTTTTACTTTTGCCACTGACAGTTTTACTTTTTATATAAAAGCACAGACAGGACATGTTCACAATATTCAATTCATACCACCTTTTAGAATTGATGTTACATTTACACTGTATTCCCTCAGTGATAAGGCTTTTATTGACAGTGTTAATTTTGCTGCTACATAGTTATTTACACATACATTTTTTATTGCATTTTTAGTATAACCCCAATTCCCAAAAATTTGGGATGTAAATAAAAACAGAATGCAATGAATTGCAAATCTCTTAAGCCATATCATACATTGTAGATGGTTGGACCTTCATAGTCTTCACAGTTTTACTTTGAGGAACTTTTTTCTGAAATTGTTCCATAATTTTTAGATGCGCTTTGTTGCAATGGGTGAACCTTTGCCCATCGTTACATCTGACAGGCTCATGTGACTGACCTGTTGCCACTTATCCTAATGAGTTGTCTAGTTGTTTTTGATTTATGCCGGCTGCTTTTCCAGAATTTTCTTGCCCTTGTTCCAACGTTTTGCGTTTCTGCCATCAAATTCAAAATGAATTAATATTTTCTATGAAATGGTACAATGTCTGTGTCAACATCTGATATGTTATGTTCTATTGGGAATAAATTATGAGATCATGACATTTGCAAATTGCATTCAGTGTTACTTTACATTTCATCTACATCACAGCTTCTTCCAGAATTGGGGTTGAACATTTCATACAGATCTGTCCAACATGTTTTACAATAAATGCGACATAGAGAAATGAGATTACAGGAGGATGCAGCTGTACTGTGTCAGGTTCACCAGAGAAATGCAATTCTCATGGTGATGCAGACTAGAGATGATTACACGGACAGGTTCCTCCGCAAAACTGATTAACTCGCATTAATTACTTCTCACACACAGTCCATAATACCTTGAACTCTCCAGAACAACAGTTCACTTGATGACACAGAGGTACACGAGGCTTCAAGAAGAAGACGGATACAAAAGATTCTGTAAAACTTTAACTTCTGCAAAATTGTCTGCCAAGGTAGTTTACAATTTAAACTTGTTTAATCAGCTTAAGGCCTTTGGATAAAGACTTAACAAACTAATTTTTAAAGTAAGCTTCTGTAATCTTTAAAGCGAAGAGACAGTGATTATTCTAATGTTTTTCCCGGTGATGAGGTTAGATCTAAAATCCACTAGTTCTGGAATATTCATGTTTGGTAAAAGGTCACTACTAACAGAACTCAGATTTGCCCCAAACTCCCAACGGAAATCTCACAACAGGAGGTGAAAACCTGGTCTGTACACTGGCTGTTTGAGCAGCAGGCGACCCACGTGAGTCGTTACAGCGAATGAGCACAAATAATTATACTGGTGTGAAATGAACAGCTTCCACACTTACTAATACGCTGTTTGTGTTCAGTTCACACCAGGTAATTACTCTGCTCAGGTCTGTGTGTATGTGTGTGTATTGAATGTGCAGTGTCTGTTTTCTTTGACATTTTCCTGCAGAACAGATGAGGTAACACTGCAGGGAGAAGGAGTTTCCTGTATCATTTCAGACTTAAATCATAAATATTAAACCTTGATATTCTTCTATTCCAGAAAAAGCCTACTCATAAACAATAAAAAGTCCTCAGTATGTTTTCATGTATGTTTGCCTTTTCCATGTATTTATCACAGTTTGTTATGGTATGTAGATCTGTTTCCAAAAACAATGTATTTAGTTTTATTTAGATTTAATGTTAACTTATTTCCATCAAACCAGCTCTTT
>JAQQAE010018278.1:0-11235 GCA_029823295.1 Pseudamia nigra
TCTTATCTTTTTAAATGGGTGAACTTGCACATTTTTACATTTCCCAATACTTATTGTCCCCACTGTATATGTATGTATATATATATATATATATATATGTATGTATGTATATATATATATATATGTATGTATATATATATATAAACCTCATTTTATAGAAATACTATTTAATGCTGTTGTGTACGTCACAGAAAACAAAATCAATTACCGTAGCTATGTTAAATTGTTATATGTATATCATGTAGAGGAGGTGGAAAAAAACATAAGGGTTGAGGAATTTACACTCAACCATTTTGAAAAATATATATTTTAAAGACTTTTGGTGACAATACGGTGTTTGATTAGTAATCCTTCATATTGATAACATTCCTTAACTTTCATGTGTACTGTGGTGGAGCTTGTGATTTGCTTCTTCTCCATTTGGTCTATTCTGGGCCTTTCAGGCTTCCATACATACTTGGTGGCCTCCAACCTTACAACAAATGAAGACGTAAGTACAGTAGTTACATTCATGTCTGATTGCAGTTTAATTAACCACTAATGTAACCCATATCTACTGAATTGATAAGTTGTTTTCCATGCCCTCAATGCAGATAAAGGGCTCCTGGTCGAGTAAAAGGGCCGATGAGGATTCTGGGAACCCGTATAGTTACAACAGTATTGTAACCAACTGCTGTGTGACGTTATGCGGTCCCATGCCCCCAAGGTGAGTCGGTTTATGGAATCATCAAACAAGTAAAGCTTGATCTTTTGTTTCTTATGAAAGTGAAAGAGCATTGAGTATTGTTAAAATGGTTTAACAGTTCCATGGTCATGAAAAAGCTGGAGAAGTCATGAATCCCATTTTCCAAGTTGAGAAAAGTAATGAAATTAAGTACAATCATCAGAAACTTGTATGCCCATCACATTTATGTTACAAAAAATCTTTAATTAGGTGATCTAAAATTCACACCACATGAATCGATGAAGGTGGGTTTCATAGTCAACTATTTCAGTAAAACAAATGCGTATTATTTTTGGAGAACTAAAAATAATTCTGGTCACCCTCTCTTGATGTAAAAGTCAACTTTAAATACCCGTTTTCAAGCTTATATGATACATGTGTTTATGTTGGTAAAGAATTTGTCAATTTTTCATCTTTGAACAGTTTGTATCCTTGTTTATTAGCCGTAATGAAGTTTACAAAATGAGAACAAATCTGTCCGGTTTAGACACAAACACTCAAGAAAATGGAATAATGTAATATTCAGCCTCAGTGTTTTTCTCTAGTTTGTTGAGGCTAAGATGCAGTGATGGCTTTTCCATGTTGTTATTTAATTAAAAATAATACATTTGCATGATGTTTAATTTCTAATATTACAGTCCTCAAAGTAGCTTATTACTTTTTTGTGTGTATTTAAATTTAATATGAAAATAACCATGCAAAGAACATGTTGCCCTTTCATTTTCATAGTAAGAATTAATGTTCAGTGTTTTCACTCCATAAAAGTTGTGCTTGTTGAAAGTCATCAGAAACTGAAAAATCATGGAAAACCTTTGCCATTTTGTAAGGTATAAAACCTGAACATGAGTCACAGCACTCATCCTGTGCATCATAATATTAGCTTCTGTTTTGTTTTTTTATCTGTAGTTTGATTGACAGAAGAGGTTCTGTGCCTCCTGATGAGGTGATCCCTGCTGCTTCTGCCTCTGAGATAGAGCTGCCTCCCTTCACAGCCAAGAATGACGCACACATGGTAGGATGAACCAGCTTGTGGTCCCTGAATGCCCCGTTGCTCCTGTGCTGTTAACGTGCTCCGTGTTCCCTCTTCACTGTGTCTTCACCCCCTCCATCCTCCAGGCTCTAGCCTCAGTCTGTCTACCAGAATTGGTGACATGCATTAGTTGTCAGTGCTTTGACATTTGTACTTTCCATGCATAAGAACCGAAGGTCGACACAATTCTTTCATATTAAGGAGCCTTTGACTGGTTCGGAGCAGCATTTTTAGGTCTCATCTCAAAATTTCAGTAACAAACTTATAAATCCACAGAGGAAGTGAACTCTCAACACTTGCGTCTACTGAAAGGTATTTTATCACCATGTCACAAACGTTCACTACTTTGTCACTTGTGTTTTTTTTTTTTTATCTTTAGAACAAATTGTGTTTGCCATCATTTATACCACTGCTTTGTATCATTCATTGTTATTTTACAAGAACATGGGCTTTAGTTTAAGCAGACTGAACTGTTTGGGTTAGTTGACCTGCTGATTTACCAGTGAGCCTGTGTCATGGGACTCCTCACATGACTTTCTGTGGTATTTGACATACAGTATGTTCATGTCGGCTTCACCTTTTTTGAACTCAATGTGTTGTATCTACCTCCATGTTACTGTTGTTCTGCATGTGTGTTGTAGTGAAGGTGTTTGCACCCAAACAAAAGACCTGTTTCTGCTCATGCTAAAGTATTACACCACATTTTGTGTTGGATTCATTAGCACTTTACTTTGGATCAACTGTCACATGCCGTAGTCATGTTAGCTGCTGAGTATTTTCAGTATTCAGTAGGGATATTGCTTTATTTTAATATACTTTTTTACTTTTACCTACTTTGTTTTCATATTAAAAAGTATTAAATGCCTTTTATAAGCAAAATAAACATTATTTTTTGCATTTTGGAATTTTGGTCTCTGAAGTTTGCCTCATTGTTTGTGTAGATTTTAAGATGCTTGGCACAGTTTCTCTTTTTTATTCCTTCTAAACCTGTATATTTAATCCATGTAGTATAATCCTAAAATGTAAGACTGAACTCTCAGTGTTGTGCTGTATTCGTTCCACCCTGCTAGGAGGAGAACTGTCAGGATATTGCTTTGTCCTGCACAGCGTGAAGGGCACAGCTGCATGTAGACGGTTGATGGTAAGCGTAGGGTTGAACATTAAACCAATCACAACATCTTCCCACTTGCCGTTCACTGTGTCTCCATTATTCACTCTTTTGTTGGCATTTAAGGTTGGACTTAGCTGTGATCATAGTAGTTGTGCAAGTGTTTGTAGAATTCTTTCATTTCTCCGCACAGTGAACCAGTGGGCAGTATCTTTGGGCATATTTTGTGATTGGTTTGTGGTTACGGTGTGGATTGATGACCTGCTTTGTGAATGTGCATGCTTCACTACCATTCATTTACATTTGCTCACTTACTCTGAATGTGTCGGAAGGCTGATGACTTTTCTTGTCTTATGAGCTGCGATATTGTACTTAATTGTACGAGTTTTACTGTGCATGTATGGTGCCTCATAAATCACATGAACTGTTTCCATAATTTCCCCTTTCTACTCTTATTAAAGCTGGGAGAGAAAGAAGGCAGACAGAAGCAGCTTTCCCACGCATATTTACATTTTCCTCCATATAGCCTCCTCTAATTGTTTTGTCTAACTCATTTTCTTCCATGCTTTTCTCCATTTTTAACCAATTGACAGCGCTGTCATCACTTGAATCACTGCATTCACAACTAATCTGTTTAATTACACTGCAGAGCTTTTGCCATCATCTCAAATTAGCTTTTCATAAGATATTGGTAAGCTGCGTCAGTTTTTGACATGTTTTTCTGTATTTTCCCACAGTGCACTCAAAACACCAAGGATATGTTGGAGAGGATGGTCCACTCCTCTGATTTTCACACTCTGTGCCCAGCTGGCACCCCAAAGACATCTCCTCTGGGTCTAGAGGTTTCTGCTGTCACGGGACCTTCCACAGAGATCTCACCCTCTTCTGGATGCTCACGACAGCTCAATCACAGCCCTGTGGTCACTCCATGCCCTCCGTTTAGCAGAAGCAGCGAGAGGGACTCGTTGCACTCCATCAACCCAGCTTTCCGTTTGGCTTCTCCCTCCCCGTCGCTCACCCGTGCCAAACTGTTTCAGAGCGATTCAGCTGTTGGTGGCTTCATCCCACTGTCCTGATCAAATCCAAAAAGTGATGAACTATGGGTCTCCTACAGCAACGAATGTTACTGAATCGTCTGTGCTGTTCACTATCACTGGACATGAAATGTGTTTTGTTACAGACTTTGTAAAGTGATGGTATTACTGTTTGGTTGATTGAAAAGTCATTTTAATAACCTGAACAGACATAATGCACTGGAGGGTTCTACGAGTCTATATCAGCCGACGTGTTCTTCAGGATGAAAACTCTTAGTAAACTGCTGAGCACAATATACAGAGATATTTTTTTAATATTGAACTCATCTCCTCACCTTCCACAGAACCTCAAGCCATACACCACTGCCACAGTGTTTAACGTCCTGCTAATATCTTATGCAAGCAGGGCTTTAAATCTGGTAATATTTTCAGAAAGCTTTAGGTGCAGGAAGTGAAAAAAGACTAGATTTAGTGAACTGGCATGCTCTGGATAGTGAGCCTTTTCAGGATTAGTAACTCAGCCTTATGTCATTTACCGTCATCTAGATCTGCTTCAGCCCAGTTTGATGAAGATAAATAAGCAACTGGAGTTTTAAAGGGCAAGTGCAGGGTGCATCCTTTATTTTATTCTAAAACTTTGTATGTAAGGTATTTGCTGTGTTTTGTAATCATGTGCTTCAGAAGCTTCCTGACAAATGACAAACGTGTGTGTGTGGTGTGTTTCTATTTTAGGAGAGACTTGCGTGACTGGATATTTAGACTCACTGTAGATTGAAGATTGTTTCTTTGCGTATGTCCATTTGTCAAAGCAAATATTGAATTTGAGTCATGCTGCTGCTACCTACCGGGACATGGATTGCAGTATTTACTATAGAGCAGACACTCCTTGCTCTTAATGTGATCTACTTGGATGCTTTCAGTAGATGTCAGTGTCTCTGTTTTTCTTTTGTGACAGAGCACATCATTCTCTATTTTTTTTTGTGTCACATATCTCAGCACAGGCTTTATGTATTGACGGTGTCAAGCAGAGTAGCGGTGAAGAAGCCTCATCACATGTGCAGGCTGTCTTTAATGGCTCTGACCTTTTCCTTTTCTGAAACTGAACCCTATCTGTGATGGTCAAGTACAATCTGTTGTGAGGGTTAGTGTTTGCCACTAGAGGGCAGCATGAGAGTTAGAATCTCAGTATAGTTCATCACTACTGTTACACCACAAGATTATTAGCAGAAAGGCCTCGTACTGTTCGGTTTGTTTTTTAATAGTGTTGAAGCCGTGCATAGCTTTTGAGTTTGTAAAGAACCACTTTGCCATAGTCACCGAGTCGTCCATTTATCTGTATTCACACCTGTTAGGTTTAGAAAATACAAGCAGTGCTTGTATGAACAAATCTTTGTATTTTGTAGGATGTAACAGTGAAACTGTAACAATAAAAAGAAACAGTTTTGTTGAAATTTTGTTTGACTCAACTTTCTTCCAAGAATCGTTCAAATGTTTACACTCAATCAGAACTCTCATTTCACTTTACAACATGATTCCCATGATAAACCGTAACATACCATAGGCATTACAGTAAATCAGTGATGGTCAGGTTCATGCTCCTCACAGCTGCCTATTGGAAACAATAAAGAAATGCATGTTGACCACATGTGCTCAGAAACGCAGACATCCAACAAGATGTGTCTGTCCGATCCACAGTGTGGGTCAGCTGGTTTGATCCTGCATGGACAGACAGACTGGTCATAACTCCTTTCATTAAGCACAGACACAATGAGCTAATGTGGTAACAAATTAAGAGAGGAAAATAGAAGGACCAAGAGGCAACTGCAAGCTCCAAACTGCAGAAGAACAGAAGACAGAAAAACAAATCTGTATAAGAGACCTGACATTTATTAGGACGTTATCTGATGGTTCTCCCCTCTATTTGCCCAGGGATAGATTCCCACTAGAGGTTTTGGGACTGCAGCTGTGAGTAAATAACCGTACAGAACAAAATAGAATATGTCAGACTGGTCAATTGTTTCTGTGGCTTTGATGAGTTAGTGTTTATTCTGTGCCCAGAGTTAAACTATTTAAGATGCAGTTTTGCCTGTAATTATTGAAACTCAATGCTGCAGAAGAAACTGCCTTAAGGCCAGTGATCACAATGGACAGACCATGATAGCAGAGGGTGAGGCTGACTGCTGTCAGCTGTTACCATGTCTGTGCAAATAAATAAACAACAATGCTGCTTTGAGGACCTACATCAGTTTTAGAAATGTGGTATCTGCTGTTGCAGCTGTGCCTCCTGTATGCTGGTGTTTATGTTTTCTGTAGCATCTGTTGTCTAGTCAATTCTAAATACAAGTGCACTGACCTTTCTGAAATGTATTACAACAGCACACATTTGCAGTGCCCAACAATTCAACACATTTTTTACACACTATACATACAAAATGAGCTTTAACTTCCATTTTAACAGTTGGAGAAAAGTTTAGAAGAGTACAGTGCAGACAAAAGATGAAGACAGCTCTGACTGGATTCAGATAAAGAGTGTCATGGTTGGATGAAACACTTGCAAAACAGACCAATGTGTTATCCTCAGAAATATGCTATCTTTAATTGAAGTATTTATTATCTCATTCTACTTCAAAAGGCTCCGCGTTGAGTGAACCTGTATATATCTTGACCTAAAATGAAACAGATGGACAGACTTGGGCTGAGTGTCTCACTGGAGGAACAAGCCAAAGCATCACTGCCTCAGCAGCTGTGTTGCATTTTGACCATGGTCCTGCACCGCCTACGAGAACAAAAAGTTTTTGCAGCAGGAAAATCAGATTATTTTGCAAACTGAGTGAACATTTACAGTGGCAGTGGTCGTAAAGCAGTCCATCCCTGCGTGGTGGGTTTAACTGTGAGCAGTATTGATCTGTGGATTATTTAACTCCTTGTTGGCTGGAGGTGATTATTCGGTCGCTGAGGTGTATCATGGTGTTGATCTTCAGTTGGTGTGGGACAGAAACAGAGCAGGCCACCCAGTCAGCATGTGTAGGAAGGCCTCATTTACTGCTGGCTTTCACAGTAAGACGGTGTGTTTTACTGTTATCAAACTAAGACGACTTGGATTAGTTTCACAGGGAAGCAGAATGTGCTTTTTTCTAGCATGAGAACAGCCAGGGTTTGAAAAGAGTCAAATGAGTCAAATTCACCAGGGGCACAAATTTGTCCTCTGTCACTGTATTAAGTAACTCTCATCACAAAGGCATGCCTCAAGTCATGATGCATTATCTCTGTGTTAAACTACTATCAAACAGGGACGTAGGTCAGGTTTGAACACAAAATAAGCAACAAAATGAAAAAAAGAGGAAAGAAAAACAACCAAAATGGACAAAACAGTCCATATAATGAACTGATGCAGCAAAGCAAAAAAAAAAAAAAAAAAAAAAATCAATACAATTATCAAACAACTTGACAAAAATGAACAAAATAATTAAGAATATGAATGCAAATGAGCCAAATCATCCATGTAATGAATAGAAATGTACACAAAGTGGGTAAATTTGACCTGCTGGCTGCTCATACCCTGGGTTTACATTCAAATCCCTGGTTGACATTAATAATAAGTTTTGGTCATTGTTTGATTCAGTTGTATGATTTTTTTCATTTTTTAAAAATTATTTTGTTTACTTTGGTTAATTTTCTTGGATATCTTGTTCATTTTTTTTCCCATTTTGTTGCTGCTGTCGCTAACAGCTGTAAGTCAAAATGAATTTACAAAATCTATCTTCATTCTTATCTTGACTTTTGCATTTCAAAGATTCAAATTATTTAATTTACAGTAAATATCTACATATACTGTTAGCTCATAATGAATATTCTGTGCCATTTTTGCACATTTTTATTACTTATTTTGTTTCCTTCATTAACTCAGGCAGGAAAAGACACAAACTCAAACATTAATAGTCCACCAGAAACACCGGCAATAGTGTCTGACAGTCAAAATTTCCAGGAGGACCCAAATACAAGAGTAAAAATGCCCTCCCCTGTGTTCAAATGAAACCGTGGCCCTGGCTGGGACACTTTTACTTGGCTGGAATTTTCTCGTTTCTGCAGGAAAGGCCAACTCTTTCATTTAAAACTAATAAATTCCAGGTTTTCAAAGAAATAACCCACTATCAGTCTATCTTGGGACTTTTGCCCACTGTGATTCATCCCTCTTGTTCCTCTTCAGCGAGCCATGTTTGGTGTGCTGTCATGTGTGCAGCCGTCACCATCTCACAAGTTCTTTCCTCACCACTCACTGGTCTGAGCGGAGGAGAACTCAAGTACCTATGTAGAAAAAAAAACAACAGAAAAACAGGTGACTCACAGTCAGAGCAGTTACCATCGCTCGCTGAGTTGATTTCAGCAGCTAAAAGAGTGTCTCACACAGCACAGGGAACCGTCTGCCAAAGATTAACAGCTGCCAGCCGCACAGTTTGTTACCACATGAAACATGAATCCCGAAGCAGGGGTGAAGATTTTGGGGTGGGGGCTCAGGAATATTTATCAGTTTATTGAGTTGGGGCTGATGTTGTTTATTGTGATTTGTAAAGAAGCTTTTGTCCCATTTTTGTTCATTCTATCGGGTACTTCGTTCATCTTGTTGTTCATATTGTTGTTTTTCATGTGTTGTGGTGTGTTTTTTTGTGTTCCATTTATAAAGTTATGTCAAACAGGCACAATTTCATATATTAACAATTCACCAGGATGCAGAAAATTAAAGGTCCAGTTGACGATGTTGGGCATGTCGCTCTTACCTCGTGGTCTGTCATGGACAGGTGACATGCCAGTAAACACAGCTTGCAACCTCATGCACTTACACATGAAGTTGAAAACAGTCATAGCGTTAGTTAGCAGGTAAGAAAAGAACAGACATACTCGATTGACAACTGTAGCGTTATAAGCCATGTTGATTGGCAGGTCACCTGTTTAATCATTTGTATTGGTCTGCCATGAATGACAGGCTGCTAGCTAGTTTCCCAGCAGCATTGACTGGACATTTAAATCTTCATCTTGAATCCGGTTCACAACAGGGAAGATATATGAACATGTATGGCACTTTTCTGCACTAGTGTCTCCACCCCTGCAGTACTCCCTTGGGCATCAACCAGGGGTGTGCCAGCCCCATGGACCCTACCTTCCTGTTCCTTCAGCCCTGTATTAACCATGTTTCCCAGGGTCACCCCACTGGCCTCACCCAGTGCAACGGATCTGGAACATACAAGATATGGTGAGTAGGCTCCACTGGTAGGTAACTGGCCAAGTGCCCATAAAACACAGCTGTCGATCCCTGATTAAGCAGATGAAGCTTGGCATTCCATTCTCCTCATCACTATCTCATTCTGCACAGTCTGAGAACAGGTATGCATGGAGGACATCAGTTGGACAAGCTTTGAGAACCCTGCGGACCTCCAGAATCCCACAGAGGACATCTCCACACACTGAATTGAATGCATCATGAAAGACAAGGGAGGCTTTGTCCTCTTCGAGACAGAGACAATCAAGGCTTTTTTCCAGTTGGATGGGATCACACCTGTGCCAAACAGAATATGCAAACACAGGAGAATGGCACCCCCCCCCACCTTGAGCATTTTTCTATGAATGCCACAGAAACCATGCTCCTTGTCGTTCTATAGCTGCCTCAGCACTTTCCAAGTGTCTTTGAGAGTTGATGGGTCACAATTTACAGGTGGGTTGGTAGTGCTTAGTATCCCTGGTGGGAAGCTCTCAACTGGGAGGGTTTCTGCCATATAACTCCAAGTATCCAGCCCAATGGGCCCCATAGCAAACTCGTCTGACAGGATCACACGTCTGCTGCCTGGAAGGAGGCACCATGCTGAGACGATTTGGCTAAATGAAACCTCAGCAGCGCACTGTTGACTGGACAAGTATCTCTTAAGTGACTCTCAACCTCCTCATAAAGACGCTCACATCCTCTAACATAGCATCCATTGCCTGATGCTTCAAGACCCAGTACTGTCCAGTATCACCATCAAACTTGGCATGCATTGATGATGTTAATTATTTCCTGATATATCGCCATCCTCGTAAAGCTTGACCAGAGTGACTTTGTCTTCACTGGCACCTTCACCCACAGGTTGATCCTCATACCTCTGAGCTGGGTGCGAGTCATCCAGTCACACAAATCCAGACAAATATGGCTGACTGATAGTTTTCTATGCCCCCATAACCATAATTTCAGGGTGGCATCTACCAGCCTGTGGTCACATCAAAGAAAGGTGCACTCCTGAACACCTGACAGTTCTCGACCATTCTGCACCGTCCATCTACCAGGACATGGCGGATCTCCTTTCATGCAATGCCATCTTTGGAATATCAAGTTCAGACCTGAAAGTCAGACCTCTGGTGACATGATCCAGCAATCATCAAACCCTGACTTCTCACAAAGTGAAGGAGCATAGATGAGTTTTCATCTCATGCTCCAGAGCCGTGAACACCAACCAGAGATGCCTGACTAAAAACCCGACGCCATGCCATTTTAAATTCAGAGTCATGATAACTGAATGGTGATAAAGTGAAAGGTCTTGTAGTTTTGTGGATTAGTCTTGAAATGCATGTATTTCCTTCACAAAGTCTCCTCTGTCTTCCTCTACATGTTTGACCTGAGTCATATCCATGCATCACATTGACTCCAAATAAAAAACGTGACACCAGAGAAGTGTCTCTTTGTTTGAAGTTTGGCCAGTACTTACCTGCATGTTTATTCATGGCTTTCTTGTGAATTTCTCTGGGTGTACCCTGGGTGGATTTGATTATTTGTGCATTAGGTGTTTGGGCATGTGAACACTTAAAGCTCTGAAATCCTTTTTGTGGTGTTTTCATACATAAAGCAAATAGTAGATCAGTCCAACACAGCTTAATGTTATTTAAAGCTGCAGTTTGTTTAGAGATTAGATGAATACCCTGGCCTCCAAAGACAAAGCATTCTATGTAACCATAGTTGTATTGTCTTTTGTTCATTTTCTTAATTATTGTTCTCATTATTCTTAATTTTCATCTTACTTTGCTCATTGGCTTCTCATTCTACTTTTTTTTTGTTCATTTTTCCTCTGTTTCACACTTATTTTGCTTTTACTTGCTTCTATTGTTTATTTCCTGTTTAATCCTCTCTTAATTTTTCCCTTTCATTTTGCCTTTGTTGATTTCCTTCACATTTTACTTATTTTGGTAATTTAAGGTCATTTCAGGATTATTTTGTTTCACATTTTGTCCATGTTTTGTTTTGTAACTACCGTATTTTCCGCACTATAAGGCGCACCTAAACGCCGTCTATTTTGTCCAAATATGACACTGCGCCTTA
>JAQQAE010018279.1:0-11235 GCA_029823295.1 Pseudamia nigra
CCTTTTTGTGTGTTCTAATAAAACATCTGAGCGAAGGAGGAAGCTTCGAAGAAAGACCGATGGATGCCAAGCTCCTGTCTTCTTCCCTTTGCAAAGAGCCCGTTTGATTCTACTCTGTGTCCGAGTCTTTTATTGGGTTCTAGGTTGATCGAGGTTGATGATGGACCTGACACAAGGGGCGGGACATAGGAAATAAACAGGAAATGTCTCTGCGCTGTGGTGGAGAGGAAACTGACTGACAAGTCGGCGTATGATCCAACACTGACGGATTTCCATGATTTTATGAAGAACATGAACATCTGTTAAACTTTGAAACGTTACTGTTTGAAAAGGACATTTTTGTGCGCCGCCGTAATCCAACCATGAATCCACGTCCGACTCATTCATGACGCGGTTTGAAGTTCACCGTTTACATTCTTCCTCACGGCGTCATGAATGATTCGAACGTGCATCACGGTGACACGTAAAAACATTCTTTTCACACAGTAATGGATGATCTGGACGTTCGCTTCCTTCATAAAATCATGGAAATCCTTCAATGTTGGATCATAAACCAAGTTGTCTCCATCATGGTGCAGAGAACTTATGCGTTACGTCCCGCCCCTTCTCGATTTTAATTTGTTGGCGACTGAGGACTGAAATATCAAGCACCTTTGACGGAAAAAAAAAGCCATGTCATCACCACCAGAATCATTTCTGACATTTCCTGAGAACTTTTTGAGTTACGGTGCAAACAGACAGACAAACAACCAAACCATTAAATGCCTACCTTTGCCTACCTTGGATCTTTAATAAAAAGTCCAAAAAGGCCCTTACAAAAGACATGTGACCTTTAAGTCCAGTAATGAAGTGCTTGCTCTTCCAGCTCCGTTGCATATGAGGCCGAACGGACGACGCATCATTGGCAGCTGGACGCGAAAGGTGGAAATACTCGCTCACGATGGCAGCTGCGTCAGGCGTCGGCGAGTGAATTCGGCGGATGTTTGGATGTGAAGCGGCAGTCGAGAGCTCGATCAAGGGCGCGTATTTGTTCTGCACGAATCTCAACTAAGGAGAGACAAAGTCGTCTCGAGAGGGAGCTGAGCTTCTCTCGAGAGGCGTAATTAGAAGGAACGTTTTTTTGATGATGAGAAGTGCTTCTAGGCAGCTTTTCTGTGCACTGTATATGGGATTAACTGTACATTACACGGGGTTCTAATCCATAGGCACGCTAAGCCAGGAATTAGCATGCCTGATTAGGGTTTTAAGCCAGCTATTAGATGTGAATAATATTGTAATTCACCTAAAATGGTGTGCAGTGTTTTGACTGCTCTACTGCGCGACGTATTCCACTAACATGGAATCCTGGTGGAGCAATGCTGGCAAAAAAATAACTACAGTAGCCTGAAACATTTATTTATACAAGGATTTCTTTTTTTTTTTTTCTGCAATCTGATTCTCACTTGTGCAGTTACGAGTTGGTTTTTTTGGAGGGGATCAGTGCAACCGGGCTTCTGCTTTTGGCTTCTGAAATGCTTCTCGGAAGGGAACCGGGGCTTATTAATGTCAGCTGTAAAAGCGAACGGAGAGCGTCTGATCCAGCTTTGCCTCGCGGTCCACCAGATGGTCTGGATCTGAAATCCACTGTCTTTCCAGCCACAAGGCCATTTGTCTGTTTCAGGCTAAAACTCCACTTTTACAGTCCATGTACAGACGTGGTGTCACAGATCGTCAGCATACATGTGTCTTCAGTTGGACTTTTCTAAAAGTATCAGTTCGAATCTCTGCACTTTGATGGATGCCGTGTGTCAGGCATCGAGACAGGTGAGTTAAAGGACCAGTGCGTCAAATTTACAGCAGTTTCGAGGGATCCAGAGTTATGGCCGAAAGCTTTTATTTTTGCTTGAATTTGGTTTCTTTTTGCCAATACAGTCTCTGAAACTTAATTAAAACAAAGTGAAATTACTCTTTGCTATACCACAGAAATGTGTGGGAACAAATAAAGCAACAAATAATAAAAAAAAATCATTGTGTCACTGCCAAAAGTTTTGGCCATGAGTGTAATCACAGGAAAGGCATATAATATTCACTGGAACAAACTTGAAAATATTCTATGCAGAACTATTGTAGCATCTTATTTGTATGCATTCATTTGCCTTTTTTTAAAGCCGAATATGTATTCAAATGAAAAATATCAATTTCTTTTTGAAGATAAACGATAATGTTGATTGAACTCAGAAATTGTGTTGACGAAATTGTCCAACTACAAAAGAATACAAATAAAATACCCATAAAATGAACATTTAAAAAAAAATCAACGAAATTAATAAACTGATCAAAAATGGAAAGAAGAATAAGTAGCAAAAAGGGCCAAACTCATCAACAGAATTTCCCAAATAATTGCTAAAACAATAAACTAAATATACAAAAATGAAAACACCTACAAAAGCACTTGAAGAGCACATTTTGACTATTTTGACTGGATCTGCACCAAATTTATTAGCCCCCTTATGAAAATGTTAATTGCTTTGTCAGATGTTTTTCCATTTGCTGTAGAAAAGAACATTTTAACGGAGCATCTTAAAGCATAATAATTTTGACCTAAACTGTGTAGTGATGATCTGTATTGTATGAATTTTTCATTAGTGGTTTTATGAAAAATTATTTAAATGGCCCTGTCACATAATGGTGAAGAATCATTTCAATCCAGATGGAGGCCCGTACCCTCAAAACCAAATCCACTGTTCCTTGTGTCATTTTGGATGCATCCTGAAAATATCATCGAACTAAATATATCCTAGACGTCATTAAATATTGCACAATGAATTAAACCTGTGACAGGAAAAGGTGAAATTGCCGTAATAAAATGAACATTCATTCATCCATCTTCTACCCCTTGATCCTCACAAGGGTCATGGGGGTGCTGGACCTTATCCCAGCTGGCAAAGGGCAAAGGGCAAGTTATCAGCTCATTGGAGGGTTGAAATGAAGGGACAGAAATCCATTCACACTCACAGGAATTTTATGGCCAATTTAGAGTTAAAAATTAACCTACGTGCAAGGAAGCTGGTAGGAACCCACACAGGACCCACGCTGTGAGGTGCTGCTGCTAACCACTGCACCACGGTGCAAAGTGCATGTACAACAACCTAAAACATAAAAAGACATTTCTTTGTGTGGATGCTTTGGTAAAAGTTTAGTTTCTCACACACAGCTGTACCACACTATTAGCAGTACAGACCAGAACCAGAGTAGCTTCATTTTTACGGTATATTACTCCCTCCCTCCTGCTGGTCGATGTTGTTAGCGTCTCAAGGTACAAACTCACTGTTCAAAAGGTCAACAACTAGAAACATCCTGTACAGAGCACACTGAGGGGAAAGCGAAAAACACAGGCAGGGGGATGGACCGCTACACCCTGGCCAGCGACCAGGAGTAATGAGCGGGATTACGACTGTATGACTCGTATTTTTGGGACAATGTTAAAGATATTTTGCCTTGGAACTCTTTGGTTCATGGTCAACAGGAAGAAAGAATGGTGTAGCAGCTCATATTTGCTTCCATGCCTTGTCCTTTTACCTTCATGAGCTTCTGAGGTCATTCCTCCCCTTTAACGTGACCAAAATCAACGGTGGTCCAATCAAATGGTGCTGGTAGTTTCGCAGCGTGTGAAAAGGAAACAGTGCAGTGAAAAAGTGCTCGCCCCCTTGAATCGAGCGCCAGGAAAAATGTTTCCGGAAAACCAGGTCAGTGGAGAAGAAGCCGGATGTGACGTTGCTAGCTGTCAGCCGCCAGCCATTCCTGTCGTGTTTTGTATGTTGATGTCTGAATTTCGACTGGAAGCGGTGGGAAGCCTGATCGTTGTGTGGCTGACTACAGCTTCAGCACTCGGGAGGACGGTTTTAGTTTATTTAGATTTCCTACAGACGCCGATCTTTTGAAGAGATGGACCGTTCGCTGCCGGGCAACGTCACTTCACGGACGAAAACACAGAAGCACATGCTGTTACGCATGAGAGCTGCTCGCATTCATCGCGGTGTTATGGTCCAAAAACAAGAGAATGTTGAGTGATTTTACAGTTACGTATTTACATTTGGTTCATGAAGTACAGTACAAGACAAAGCAAATATTCGGCGGTTTGTTGATCTTAAATAGGTTTAGATACGTTTTTGGCACATGTGACTTGACAGGTGTGTTTTACTGCCCAGGTGTGTCCTATTACACTGAATATTCAAACAATAAACAGCACTGAATGTCTCCTCTCAGTTTCAGCTTTGGGTTTTTCCTGTTCAGATGCATTTATAGTTAAACAGGTGTAACCAACATGAAGACCAGAGAGCTGTCTATGAAACAAAAAGCAACCTTGAAGCTGAAAGAAGATGGAAAATCAATCAGAGTCATTTCACAAATATTGTCCATCACCAGTACAACCATTTGGAATGTCCTGAAGAAGAAAGAAACCACTGGTGTGCTGAGCAAAAGACGTTGAACCAGTCGACCACGGAAAATATCAGTAGCTGATGATGGTAACATTGTGAGAACTGTGAAGAACAATCCTAAAACACCTGTCAGTGACATCACCAACAACCTCCAGAGGACAGGAGTGGAGGATCACAATCCACCGTTCACAGAGGCTACACCAGAAGATGAAAACCACTCATTAGTAATAAAAACAGGAAGGACAGATTGGAATTTGTCCCATAGACAGCTCTCTGGTCGTCATGTTGGTTACACCTATTTAACTATAAATGCAGTCAGGTAAATACAGGTAAAACCCCAAACCGAAACTGAGAGGAGGCACTCAGTGTATTTATTGTTTGAATAATCAGTGTAATCGGACACTGTAATTGTGAAGCGTCTAGAGATAATCGGCGATTATGATTGGTGCTATATAAATAAAGTTTGATTGATTGACACCTGGGCCACATGTTCCAATAATTTTGCTCACTTGAAAAATGGGTTGGTTCAAACAAAAGGTGCTATTTTATGGTTGAACTCAGTTAAAGAATTAACCCCCTAAATACCCCTTAAATCTCTAAATAACTATCCAAATACTGAATTTTCCTGAGTAAAAGTCGCGGTTTTTTGCATAGTCTGGCGAGGGGAGTGACAAATACATCGGAGCGACTTGTATTTTGAATAAATTTGACTATAGGGTGTTTGAGAGGAGACGAGCCACGAGCTCTACCTACAGGCGTTGCCACGGCTGCCGCGCGTTCCCCAAAAAGACGCAACCTGTTCTGTTCCGCCTTTCTCTGACCTTTTGATGACATCCAGCATCGTTTCCATGGTAATGACTTTCCTCCTGGCTGGACCAGCATCGCTAGAAGATCCTGCTTTCTTTTTTGGGGCCATGATGTGAAAAAGGAGGGTGAAGAAGGTGAGGATACTGAGAAAATCACGGAGCACAAACACAGACACTCTACACTATGCACCAACTGGAGACAACATGGCGGACGAGACTGAGGCGTCATAAAGTCGAAACAGCGTAGGTCGAGTACCGCGTAACCCGAGGACTGCCTGTATAATTCTTTTAGTGAAGATCACTGCATGGGCTCAGGGACACTTAACGAAAACCTTTGCCCTGTCACTTTGGCAGTGCAGCCACAAATACGATTTCAGACATAGTTTAGACGTGATCTGCAGCCGTGCTTGCCCCTGACATTCGCAAACAATTGTCGCGAGACCTCGTACTTTGCACCCCCCACCGTTTTATGACGGTCCGTGTAGTTGGAGCCTCAAATCATGCCTCAGATGATCAGATCATGTGTTTTTCTCCCAAATTCGCCAGTCCACAAACAGTGCAGCAGCAGGGAACAATGAGTGAAATCTTGCAAAAAATATCACGTACTGGAGCCAGTAGCTCAGATTTGGATACAAGTTTAAACAGGGAAGGACGGTATTTTTCATTTGACATCTTGACTATGTTCCATTTTCATTGTTTACAAATCATCGTTTCATTTACAATTTCATACAATGGCTGGACATTTTTAGCAGCAGGGTGATGTACAGTACTTTCACAGTACTGCTGCTGTATGTGACTCTTTTTAAACAAATAAAGTTAAAAATATTAGTTACATATCTGACAAAATGTATAGTCATACGTCATGATATTGATGGAAAAGGCTGAAGCTGTCCTGCTTATCGACCCGTAACGTCGTCCACAGTGGACTGATCCATACATGCCAGTGGAATGCAAACCTAATTATTAACAGCTACTGTGTCTCAATATTTTTGGTCATATGGGATTTGGAGCCGATAATGAAAACTACTGTGTCACTGTAAAGCTTCCTCTCAGGAAGGTTGTTTTAATGTCGCATTTTGCTTTTCATGTTGCTCTTTCTTTGTCGTTTCTCCTTCGCTTCCTCTTCGTTTGAGTCTCTCATCCACATGCAGCTCTGCTTTAGATCCTCATATGATGGGTTTGTGACCTTGATATTGAGCTTTCGAGGTCACTTAAGGTCAAGTATGAGGTGACCAAATGAAAGAGCGCATATAATATCCTATTAGGGCTTAATGTTCATAAATCTGAGGGATTTTTTTTTTTTAAACATGGTCTATCTGTGTCTACTATAATAACATAATAGGCCAACATTTTGGTCTTGAGCTGTGATCTTGACCATCATCTGATTTACCTCAAAATCAAATAATTTCCAGCTCTCCACACCCCTACCTATATGCTAACTTTGACTTCTATGGACGAACCCACAGTGACATCACCGACATGTTTCTGAAGAGCCATCGAGGAGCTCGAGCATGGACTCTTCCGGTGCCATATTGGCACGTCTGCCTGCTCACGCTGATCCAAAGATGAACTCACATGTGCAGCGTAGTGGAGCTGAAGTGGGTTAAATGAAACGCTGACGACCTATTCCCTTAATTATACACAAGTATTGGTACTTGGATCATCCAAACAGATGAGTTATATAGAATTTCCACCTCTGTCGACATTGTAGAAAATAACCTGTAGAAGCTAAAGCAATTGTTTGTGCCGGGCTGTAAACATGTTTATTTCTGCTCTGAAGATGGACATTTTATTATGGGACACTGTGGGGATTGACTCACTTTTGGAGCCACCCCCAGTGGACATTGAAGGTACTGCATTTAACTCACAGCTCAGCTATGGAGGTTGCTGCTTGGCTTTTCCATAAATACAGTGAGGCACAGAGCGTTATTAGAATATGGCTCCAGTCACAGTACATGTAATGTGAAGATTTTTATGGCAGTAAATCAGAGTGAAATGCAATTCACACGCACGCCCCTCACCGTCCTCTTCCTGATGATGTGATGTCAGGAATCGCTCCGGTGGCTGGGCTCTGGGGAGCTGCAGGTCTTCCTGTAGACGGCCTTATCAGATGTTATTCCCTGCACGGGAACACAATCATACAAAGAGAAGGGAGGACGAGCTCTGTCTGAGGAATACCGATGCAAGAGACGAGCTCAGAGAGACAGAAACGGAGCGAGAGGGGCTGCAGGAGTGTGGAGGTCACGGGATGAATTCTTAAAGATCCACTGAGAAGGGCCCGCGTGATAGAAGAAGAGTGGTGGTGGGAGTGTGTGGGAGGCTGCACAGCAACAGGTTAAATGGGAAACGCACAGAAAAAGACCTTCAGGTTGTTCTTTACAAAAAGTTCTATTTTCCTTAAGAAAAATCTTGTGTAATGTAAAGGAAACTTTGGAGATAGAGCTGTTAATGTCAGATTCAGAATTCTTGAAAGTTTGTACATACTGTATAAAGTTTTTTTTTTTTTAACTTGCCCCAGACTGACGATGCCGGAGTCAGAGAACCAGTATCTACGCAGACATGACTAAAATACTTGTAAAGAAAATGCCTCCCTCAATAACTTTCAAACTATCTGACCTGAAGAACTACTCTCGTGGATTTGTGATTTCAAGTGAAATATAATGTTACATGTGTTACTTTACACGGAACCAACAAACATCATCGTAGCACAGTAGAAATACACTGCCCTCTAAAAATACTGGAACAGAATTCCTTTATTTTTGCTGTACACTGAAAACATTAGGGTTTGACATGAAACGATGAACATGAGACAAAAGATCACAATTCCAGCTTCTATTTCCAGGTATTTACAGCAAAATTTGTTAAAGAACTTATGACTAGATGTGTGATCCCTCATCTCCGTTGATGGTCCTGGGGTCGCGCTTGCGGATCTCAATGGCCTCCTTAATCCAGCGATGACATTTTTTCCCTCTCCCAGTCCATCACGTGGTTTTCTTTTTTGCAATGATCCCACACCTGGGATGCTGTTCATTAACAAGGCATCGGACAGTAGGGGGCAACGTCGTCCTCTGCTGTCTGGTAAAAAAATTTTAAAACAGCCAACGAGACACGTCACAGTAACATCACGTGACCCGTCTGAGGAACATGTCAAGGTAAATAAACCTGTGTCTGTGCAGAAGTATGAAGTTTGTTGAAGACAGTGTGAACGTTTGCGGTTTCAGCCTGAGTTCAGAAACTTCTCCCTCTTCTCTGGACCATCGTTGCACTATTTGCAGGCATGGTCTTTCACAGAATGCTGGACCGCTCTTCTTTCCTTCAGATAGACTCCTCATTTTAATCCCCGTCATCCTGTTGCCTGTTACCCTTGTTACCATTTTTAAAATTTTCCCACTGGGTCAAATTTTTTCAACCAAAGTCAATGAAATTTCTCAGTTTCAACATCTGATATGCTGTCTTTGAGCTACTTTCAATTAAAACGGGTTTTCAGTTTTTTGGGAACATGGTCGTATAATATGAAATGACACTGTTCCTCTAGTGCAGCACATGTGAGTAAAGAAATAAGACATACCATACTGACCCAACAATTCTAATCTGTACGTCATGGACAATAATACACATAAAAGCATACGGACGGCTATTATTGGCTCATTTTCTGCCCACTAATGACTCCGTCACGCTTCAGCAAGCGAATAATAGTATATTAGGCCTTGAAAACAGAAACAAAGACTTTGAGGCAGAGGCCGTTCACATGATCCTCGGCGAGTCCCCGGTGCTGATAACATGCTGTGAAATGAGACTGGTTCTCCACCTGAACGTCTGTGTGAGTGGGTGAGTGGATGAGTGGATGAGAGGGCAGCGGTGACTCACTGTGCAGGAGAAGAAAGATCACGGCAGAAAAATGGAGAAATGAATGTCAGCTGCAGCGGAGTGTGTTTAATTACGCCCTCAAGAATGGAATATGAAGGCATCAATTATGGCCACTCACCTAGTGAATGTTGTGCATTAAGTAAACAGGACGCTACTGTTTACTCTTAACGAACACACCCCACAGAGCATGAATAATTGTGAAGGGCATAACCTCTGCCTCATACCGATTAATATTTATGAAGGCAATTTTGTCTTTTAATTTTCTCAGAGAGCTCTGCCGTCGCCAGGGTTCGTATGTGTTTACTGGGTGGACGGAGGATATGACGCTGCAACCCAAATGTTTGGATTTTCACTCCCTATTTTCCGACTTAAAGCAGCTCTGCCCTTTGACCCCTCGCTCAGCTCAACCTGAGCATTGATCAAAGCCCAAATCACTTTTTTTTTATTATCTGAAATGAAAAACACACACACACAAACAATGCCGTTCCTCATATTTTATCGTCATCCAAACAAGGACTGGATGATACGGCAAAAAAAAAATGTTCTCAGATAAAGATGAATTTGTTACATCTGTCAGTGTTGAGGATTGATGTTAAATCAGTGTTTAATTCAAGTTGAATGGCTTTAAGGGAGTGAATGCCAAAAACATGCAAAACTGCATAAAAGATGAATAAAACAACAACAAACAAAAAACTGAAAATGATGCAAAACACATGAAAGTAACAAAACACAAAATAATGTCATAGATGCACAAAGACAAATAAAATGAATGAAAAACAATAACAGATGAAAAGACAGCATAAACACACAAAGAATAAAATATAATAAAACTAGCAAAAATTGAAAAAGTCATAACACACATAAGGCTAAAAAAAGTTATTTTAATTTTTTCAATTGAGTGTTGCAAAACCAACATCCGCCATTCTTCCTCTCATATTTTATTTTCATCCAACTAAGTGCTGGGTGACATGGCCAAAAATGCTTTTATTCACCTCCCTCTGCTAGTGATAAGCATATTTTTTTTGCTTATCAGCTGATTCTCAAATCATTATTTTTAATTCTGCATAAAAGGATTTAATGTATTAGTAAACGCTGCAATAAGGCGAAAACAATGCAAAAGATGTAAAAAGGGGTGGGGCGGGGGGATGCATGCAAAACATGAAAAGCACAAAGCAACATAAAAGGTACAAAAACATGAAATTAATATAAGATGTAGAACTATGTAAAAGATGTCAATAGTCACAAAAAGTGGGGAAAAAATGACATAAAAAGAAAATGATGCAAGAAGATAAAACGGCATAAGATGCAAAATAATGCGTAAGATGTAATATGACACAAAATATATCAAAGATAATAAACGGTAAAGCCTTCAAAGCCAACACTGGCAGAAAAGGTGTAAAAACATGAAAACGACAATTATGATACAAAAGATGAAAATTTGAAAAACAGAACCGCATGCATAAAGATGAAAGATGATCATTTGAAAGAAGCAAGAAGGCTCAACTGTAAAAAAAAAAAAAAACAAAAAAATCGGATTTATGTATTTATTTTAATTGGTAACACTTCAGATTCGGGAACACACTTGAAAAACGTTTATTTGATTTGAAGCCACTGAAAACACTCGGCCATGGCACCGAGCATGTAGAAGTGAGGTGATTTCCACGACTCTGACCCTGACATGGTTGGCTGGTCTGAGTATCTGACAAACTGCAAATATCCAGTGAGCAACAGTTCTCTGGATGGAAGCACCTTGTTGAGGCCAGAGGTCGGTGGAGAAAGGTTGGACTGGTCCGAGTGGATGGAAAGGCAGCACATGGGTATCGCTGTTGGCCACGTCCATCCCTTTATGACCATTGTTATGATCCAGTTTCCGTAGGCATGGTTTTCAGCTAGGGTTTCACTGATATGATTGACATTTCGGAGGATGTGGGCGTGGTTTGTGACACAGCTGTTTGAAGAGGAGGTGATAACGCACGGACGTGACGCAGTGGCTGGAGAGCTGTGAAAAGCAAACCACATCAACCTACGGACTTAGAATCAAGTTTTAGTAGCACGCTAACACTTTTGTATATACAGTATCTCACAAAAGTGAGTACACCCCCCACATTTCTGCAGATATTTAATTATATCTTTTCATGGGACAA
>JAQQAE010018280.1:0-11235 GCA_029823295.1 Pseudamia nigra
TGGGGACAATTTGAGCCTCCTGAAAAGTTGGTAGTGTTTTGTCCCTACCGTCCCTATGCAAACCTACGCCCTTGCCTTCACCTGACATCTGACAGATTGAAGTGTTTTTGGATGAAAAGCGGGAGGGCATGCCACGTTTTGTCAACATCCTTTCAGTACTCTAATTGACCCACATAAGTGATACAGACGGTTTAAGCACCATGATATGAGATCTTTAAAAAAATGTACAGGATTATTTGATCTGAAACACCTAGAAAGAGATGAAATTTCAAAAAGTTTATGCTCACTGTACAGTAATGTTTTTGAATTTTATAACTTTGGTTTCACTTTAATATAAAAAGGCAAAGATATATTTTTGTGCAAATTAAAATAACGAAATTCAAACAAATAATAATACTCATCACCTCTAGAGCCAGTGGAGCCATGATGGCGCTCTGAGTAGTCATGTTTTCAAAGACATGAACAAAAACATTCAACTACCCCATTTGGTGAGTTTTTTTCACCTGCTACCTTTGGTCAACAAAAATAAGCTAAAATGAATAAGCCGCTAACCAACCTCTGCTCTGTTAGCAAGCAGCTAACCAGTCCATTTCAGCTAAGAACAAACATGATGACAACATGCGTGAGTGTGTTCCGGCGTCTCCAACCTGTCACAGAGGAAGAATTTCCACCTCTTCCTTTTACACCGTGTGCTTCTCCTGCTGGCAAGCAACAAAAAGTTGAAGACGTGGGCACAACAAACATTGTCTCCCAGCTCTTGGCGCTCACTGGCCTGATCAGTACCAGCTAGTACAAGAGCAATTAGTGTATTCAGTGACATAAAATCTACCTATAGTGACTGAAATTCTACTGGACCCACATCTGAACATCACCAAATAACTCCAAATAGAATCATCTAAACTACAGAGATACTTGTCCAGTTGGAGATCACACTTAAATATCCTATAAGTTGAGGCTGTTACTAAAAATGTCAGATTTACACGTTTGCCTCATGTCAGATATCCTCATTTCAACTTTCACTGCACTCGTAAATAAGAAAATCCTGTATTATCAAATATTTGCTTTAACTTCATCCACTGAGATTCAAAGACACCCTTTTCATACTGACTCTTTCAGAAACTAAACTTAAGAAAAGATCATTTATTTTTATTGCCTTTCACTAATCTGGACCAGAAACCAGTGACCCTACACTGAACTGCCTATGTTTGTTTAAATCTACCCACTTCACCATACACATCACAATTTGTAGCATTTTTATTTAACTTTCGTGAATATCGTCATAACCCCATGCCTCCTGTCTCTAAAAATAGGAGTAAAATCATTTGGAGCTGTATGAAATATAAAATAATTTCCATGCCTGATTAAATCCAGAAAAAGAAAAAAACAACAATGTACAGTGTTCTTTATAGTGCTTGAAGCAGGAAGTCAGAGCAGCCAAAAAGCTTGATGTTGTCAAGAATGAAGCAATAAGTGACTGAACACACACTCCTACGCAGAGCTGAATCTACGCCTGGGATGCCATCGACAGTTCTGCGGCCAAGTTTGGCCTGAACAGCCCTGATGAGTAAAAGCATGGATTCCAACTGCTGATGCGAGACTTCAAAAATGTAAAGCCTGCTTGGCAAAGGATTCCAAATGGGCAAAGGAACTGCAATGTAAACTTTGGGTAATATTGCTAGAGATCTCCAACATGGGGGAGGAAGTAATTATGTGGTGTATGCATGGGCAAAAACCTATTGTCATAGCATCTGTGGTACCCGAAGTCCCAACATTTTTAGCCCAAAACAAACAACAAGTAATGAACCAATTATATGAGCATGGAGAATAATCCAAATTAATTTCAAACATTAAGCTATTTGCACAGAGATGTCAAATATAGCCTGAATAGCCACCCAAGAAATCTGGAAATTATACAGTTTTGAGCTTAATGTGTAGGAGGCCTAATACATACAGTATGACTGGCTACTGTAATCATTCCTCTCCTCCATATTGGCCATGAAGTAATCTTTTCCTTGCACAGCCACGGTGCGAAAGATCCAGGTCCATCATTCAGCCAAAGCAGCTCAAAGGCATCAGTAGGCTGAAACAGACAAATCAGTTTGGAAAGGCCATGGTTGCATATAATTGAAAATCACTCAACAGAAATGGCAAAAGCAGGAGATAATAACATTAATTCCTCTAAATGCACTTCAATTGCTTTAGTACAGTGTTCAGCCCAGTTGTCAGGTCATCCTTTCAAAACTGTTAAGTGAGGTTTTAGCTGTGTCATTACACACTTCAGTGCTACAGAACACAGAATCCACCTTGGTATTTCATAATTATTTTCACTTGTATGTTTAGTTGTAAACATCATCCTGAAATGCAATAAATAAATAATAAATTTATACCTTCAGTTATTTGACATCCACATAACAAGCTGTTGTGTTATTAAAATATATAAATTCAGCAGTCACGCTTTAGCTCTTCTGCCTTTCCTTTTATATCCGCTGCAAACAAAGTGACAGCAAGTCTTTCACTGTCTGGTATTTGTAGAAAAGTTATTTATCTTGAGCTACTGACAGAATCATTCAGCAAGTCTGTTTATCATCATCCATCTCAAAATGGAAACGCTCTCTGAGGTCTCTCTCTCTGTCATATATCAACTTTCATTTTCTCTGACGACGACATCCTCAGATTTAAACAGATAACAGAACAGCATTTCTGCTCGCTCCAATAGAGAAACACATGCTTTGCAGGACGCCGGGTAATTATGCTTCTATACACATGTAGAGTGACGTCTTTTCTAACAGTTTTCTTACATTTTCCAAGGCTGTAGTGTGGGCGGGGGGGGCATTAAAGACATTACAATTAGCTGATTTTAAATAGTGTTTTGTCTGTCAGTTGTACTGCCAGGCTGGAGCAATGGACACCTGATTGCTGAATCCTTAAAGGTCCTATATCTTAATACTTACAATTCATATTAGTGCTGCTTATATTTTTCTATTAAAGATTTTTCTAAGGGTGTTCACAAAATAAATTGATGATTATTTTGCTCTGATTTTACAATGAGGTGATATATCCACCCACTTTTCCTCAGAAAATGCTCTGATTGGCTGAACCACAGATCAACTCCCGGGGATCAGATACTGAGACGAGGCTTACTGTAAACACAATATGCACTTTTATGGAGAATTTTATGAAACGATCAGGAATTTTGCCCAGTTGCTCATGAAGGTGGCATTCATTTTAGACTGTGACTGGTTCTGACTTTATTTTCGCACCTTTTCATTTTTTACCACAAAATTTACATATGTAAAATTAAAAAATAAATAAATAAGCATTTTTACAGTATGGGACCTTTAACCAGTGAATAACATAAGCGTAATATGCTGGATGTTTTTTACACACGTGGATTTTTTTGCAAGCTTACAGAAGGCTTAGGTGGTGTAGTAATTGCTTATCATCAGTCTAAAAGAAAACAGAAATAATTAACAGCATCCAACAAGCTTAAAACAAAATTTACTGAAGAAATCTGGCTTTTAACGGTAGCCATTATAACTGCAAAAGTGTATTATTGATGAGATATTTTGGAGATTGCTATTTTTATATTCATTTGTCTAATATTCAGCCTCTACTAATGGCTTTTGTGATGCTTATAAGCCTGAACAAAACAATTTCCCAATATTGTAATTACTATGGTACATGTCAACCTGAATTGGATAATGAAAGTAGTAACCTGGTCATTTCAACCTTTCTTTTGCTTTATTCTGAAAATACTAATCCAGCATGATACTTGAAATCCTGTTCTGAGTTAGTTTTGTACATCAGGCTTTCCAGGTTCTGAAAACTGCTGCCAAATGTCAACATGTACTCATACACTAAAGTATGCCCTTGGTCTTTTCCACTGTTGCTGTTTTTGAATCCAATCAGTTTTGAATTCAACAGGTTGATGCACTTGAGGACCATAACTTGGATTTTTAAATTACTTGGAGGATTATTTACCTTGTACCTTAATGGACCAAGCTAAAGAATTAAATGTACTTTAGCTGTTTTGGCGAGGTGGCTGTTTTCTTTTTAATGGTGTTTGTTCATTTGCCCTTGGTAGAGGAGCATTTTTGTGTTTGATGATGCTGCAGTCTTTATTTTCAAATAGTAAAGTGAAGTGTAGCTGGGAAGATGCCTAAGAGTGGTGTCCAACACAATTTCCAAAAATGCCGAGTCTCAGGCTAGAATGTGTTACATTTGTGCAGCTTCATTTGTCTTGGTTTAAATGCACTAGATTTGTCACCCCACCTCCCCTTCGCATATTCCTGTCAGATGTGAAATGTGTGTACAGTGGAAGCTATTTCCAAGAGTCTGACCCGTTAAACATCCACGCTTGCTGATAGAAAGCGACTGGACTGTTAGTGTGAAAACTTTATTTTCCCGTTCTGATCCCTGCACCTCTGTGCTGTGCATATACTACAGTCTCTGCAGAGCTGCCACACATGGGTCTTAGAGGCTGTGAGTTCTGCTTGACTGCCCACATGGAGCCAAAGATCCAGGCAACGTGATGGGCAGACAGAGCAGCGGCATGAGAGAAAGTTACCTCAAGATGAGCAGGTATGAGGGCAGAAATGGTCTAATGGAGTTCAAGTATAAAGTTATAGTTGACAGTGAGAGAAGGTGGTTCCAGCCCACAAGTCAGATACAATTAAAAGTTTTCAAAGAGCAAAAGACAAGGCAACCCAGGGCCGTGTGGATGGAAGTGCCTCATCATCATCAGGTATTTTAAGTATGTAGGATCCATGTCTATACAATTCCACTTTTGTCAGTCTTCTTCAGAGATCAGGATCAATGCTGATTTCAAAGCCATGTTAAAATAGAATCCACTTCTGCTCATCATAATCTCATTTCCTTCCCGGAGCTAAGATACTATCCTTAAATGTATGCACCTAAATGAGCAGCACTGGTGTTTCTCAGGCAGTTTTAAGCTGTTTTTCCTGACGGTGAGATCTGCACAGCATGTCAGGGACGCTTTCATTTTTCTTGCAGCCGTCAGTCTCACCACCAGGGGTCAGTCTGGTTTTAAATCTCACTCCAAACATAATATGTTTGGCAGGGCAAATTCCTCAGCTGAACTATGCAAATGCATAGTAAAGCATTTATTAATATACTGTGCCTAGAATTTAATCAGCCTTTTGTTATTTCTAAAAAATGTTGTATCTGCATACTAGGAACTGAGATGCTTTTGTTTCTTTTCTTTTTTTCCCCATTCATTTTTGCATTAATTGAATTACTCAGCAGATTGCAATGTGTTTGGCATGCCTGTCAAGCTTATGCTGTACACAAAGAAGAATTTCTGCTTCCCAGCAAAAAGCACATAAGGTGTGCTCCGGCTTAGCTCTTTGTGTGTGGGCAGTGCAACTGGAGCTATCAGACAGGGCATGCATGACAGTGGGCAGAAGAAATGGCTGATCTCATGGCTGAAATGATGAGGGAGCCAGGTGGAGGTAGAAATGATGCCTGATGAGTAGCTACTTGAGCTCTGGTGGTCGGAAAGAGGGATGTGAGAGGGAGGAAGGTGGGGTACAGTTGAAAAAGAGAGAAGGAGTATTATATTCATTCTCACAAACACTTACGCTAGCAAAAACACACATATATGCACACAACACCCAGCTGGATAAGGCTTAATGAAGACAGAACAGTAATAGCCACCCAATCCCCAGAGGCGTGAAGACTCAGACGCCTATCTGACTCACTGACTTTAAAAAAAAACACACCACATGGTCTTTGGTGAGTGCCCACGCAGAAATGTGCATGTGCAAATACATTTAAGCAGGGACCCACAAAAGCATACAGTACATCCACATTAACACGTCTGCCCTGTTCCGTTGTTTTTCATATTCCATCATAGTTGCTTAGACGGGCAAACACTTATTTATGGTTCAGTTCACATACATGCACACATGCAATTATGAGGATTTGGACAGAGTGGGTAAAGCAGTGGACTTGTCTCTACATTCTAGTCAGCCATGCATGACAACACTACACAGAAACATGGAGAGACAGAAGGAAGGGAGTTAACAACAGAAAAAGGAGACATGGCTGAAAGAGCTAATCCTAAGACAGGCAGAGGTTGGAGCAGAGGAAAAGTGTCAATGACCTTGACAGAATCAAAATAATGATTAAACTGGCGCTGTGGTGAAACAGTGGATATAATGTAGTATAATTACAGGAGCAGTGCAACAATGCTAGAAGGGAACGCCTGTTGGGAAGAAGAAGACAGGTGGGGATAGAGGGAATAAAGATGAGAAGAAAACCACAGGGAGACATGCAGATGCAGAGGAAGGTGGTTTTGGCCAGCCTGTTTGTTGAGGCATAATGTGGGAGATGAGCCAGGATGCACAGACAAAGGAGGGGAAAAACGGGGAGACAGAATGAACAAGGATGAGAGAAGGTCAAGCAGACTCAGCCACAGAAAAGAAGCCAAATGGTTTTGTCCCAGACTTAGACAACCCACATTTTATCACAAACTGTCTGAAAAGTTGTGGGTAAAAAATATACAATTGACAGATTTTGTGCAGCTTCTCTGGCAGTTGATTCACTCAACAGCTGTTGATAACAGGCAATTTTATTTCATCAAGATTGAATGAAAACTTCAAGCTTTTTTCATGCCAGTTTTACGTATTTGAACATTAAAAAAAACACAGTGAAACAGCATGAGTGAGATGGGATGCTTGTAATAAGAAATCCAAAGACAAAGATATATAATGCAATGGAAATGGAAATATTGTAAAGAAGAAATATAGCAGGAGTCTGCATCCTGTAGGTCCAGGACCACATGTTGCTCTTTCACCCCTCTCCATTGGCTCCTGTGGCATTGTCCAGTGATGGAAATAGCACATTATAATAAATCAAAATAAGCACTAATTCCACAAAGAAAACAAAATTAACAACACAATGGACAAAAATTAAGACAAACCTTATGCAAATAAGCTCCAGAATGAACAAAAAAATCAATAAAATAAACAAGAATACACAATTTAATAAATGATTAGAGACAAAATTAACAAAAATAAGCAAAATTAGGAAAGGAGTAAAAACATCACTGTTGCACGATAAATTAACTGAATGGCAGGGAACAAAATATGAATAAAATATTCAAGAAAATGAAGAAAATAGACAATTAAATGAATATAAAAATAAAACATAACAACTAAAACAATTTGCAAATATAATCCAGGAATTGAACCAAAATTCATAAAAATGAATAAAACAATTTATTAAATGGACAAAAATGAACAAAAAATAGCCTAATAATCTGCGAAATAAACAAAAATGAGCAAAAATGAACTAATTAATAAACAAAATGGATTCAAATGAACAAAATAACAACCAAATTGGGGCTAACATGTTGCCAGGTAATAAATACATCATATGTCATGTGGTATGTAAAAGGTTGGAATAGCTGTTGTAGCTGTAGACACTTTTTTTTTTACTTTCTGCCTAAAAATGGTTCTTTAGATTGTGAACTTTGGTGACCTCTGAGATAGGGTGAGAATGTGAGCAGTGGCAGAAGGATGAAAGACAGAATGAAAGGTGGTAAATACTGCCATGAAGTTGGAAGCGAGACGAAGTGAGGGAAAAACAAAGCAAGAGTGAAAGGAAAGTGAAAGATAGTCAAGAGAGTGGGATCGGAGTGGAATATGGTGGTGAGGCAGGCGTCCTGGTGAGAGACGGGAGAAAAAGAGGGTAAGAGGTGGTGAGAGACACAAGAATAAAAGGAATGGCTGAGACAGAGTCGGGGGAAAGCAAAAGAGAGAATTTATTAGCTCTGAAGGGTCTGAAGGCAGAGGTGTCATGTTCAGCCTTTACCAGTCAAGCACATCTGAATGTGAAAATCAGGGGAAGAGACACAGTTACAATTAAGAAGAGAGATGGAGAGAAGAAAGAATGAGGGGGAAAAAAGAAAGGAAACAAATGCATCCATGCAGTATGACAAATATGGTTTTTTAAATGTCAATGCCCGGGCCAAAAGCTGTAGACTCTGTGCCAATATTCAGTTTGGTGTCGAGCACTGAATTGGCACCGAGTCAGTCATTTAGCGCTAAAATGGTGAAATGAACTCCAGCACAGAGGGATCAATCCACATATAATTGAAAAGAAAGAAAAGAAATGTATTATTTCCCCATGTAATATCCTTTCGTATTTAACTGTCAAACCAGGGAGCTAAAAGGGCAAAGAACATCTTTTTGTTCTGGAAATAATGATAGCATGAGAATATTTATATCAACCCAAAATACTGCTTTGTGCTGTGTCTTATGGAAGGATAAAAACAATTCGCTTTGCGACAGAAAGTTGGATAGTATAGGAGGAGGGTAATAAAAAAGTTGATGTCGTGCTTGATTCACTAACAAAACCCTCTTAATTGCTTGTCTTGTGGTGTTGTATTCCCCACTTAAAAAGATTTCTCTCACATCCTGCCTGAAGACATGGCAATACAGCCGCTTGTGTGCATTGCTCTCCCTGTGCCTCATTTCTGTGTCTCGTAAATATACAAACACACACTGAGGACACACACATCTGTTTTTGATCAACACCCCTTTCCTCCTTCCTCTTCCTCTCTGTCCGTGTTCCTCACGGCATCACACACAGACATGCTCTCTAAAGAGCAGCATTCATTCATTCATCAACAACTGAGGTGGGCAAGGCCCCGCCCCTCCCATCACCATGGTGACAGCTCTTTTGGTGCACCACACAGAAGTTAAACTTAATTTAATATTTAACCTCCTAAGACCCGAGCTGTTATTTTATATGGATGTTTTATTTCTCTTTGATATTTAAGGTTATTGGAACCTGATAAGTATAAATCTAGCATCATCCTTTGACAGGAGAAACATTATGTCAACATTAAAATCAGCTTTGTGTAAGAGTGCAAAACTCTTTATTTCCACCCTGAACATAACTGTTTTCTTTTTCCTGACTGCTTTTGCATTCATTAAAAACACATACAAACACTTTGCACATCTTTTGAAAATAACAGTGCAAAATGTGTTGTCTATGTATGAGGACGCCAGGTCCTTAGAAGTTAAAGGTGTTTTGTCTTTTGTGAGATGAGAGGAGAAACGAGGAGAGGAGAAATGAGGAAGGGAGACATGATGGAGAGAGGAGAAAAGGAATACAAAGAAAAGGTGATTGAAAAGGAGAAAGGTAATATCTCGTTAATGACTGAAGGGCAGAAAAAGAGAGACTCTGAGGATAGGGTGCAGCTGTTCACAAAGTCTACATTTACATTTTACAAATGTAGATGTGAGTCTATTGCTTCAGTTTCAACCAAGAGGGGCTATATGTGAAAAGAGGGAAATAATTTTAAAAAAAGAAAAAATATAAATCAAAAGAATAGATTGAGTGACAGAAATAGCTGAAAGCTATGTGGGGAAGAGAGGTAAAGAGGGAAGACAGAAAGGAAGGGAGGGTGATGAGGAGAAAGATTTTAAAGCAATGGCAGTATAATGAGAAAATGGCTGAAGGAGATAGAGAAAACGAATGAGTGACTGAGATGATAGCGAGAGAGGGAGCAAAGACGACTACTGATATAAGCATAGAGCATAATGCAAGACAGACAAGATGATGTCTCAGGGGAGGAGGTTGATTTGGGTCTGTCGTTGATTGGGTTGGTCTGCATCCACAGAGCCAGGGTGACTCACCATTCTCCCACATATACAGTACAGATCCACACCGAGCAACAGAGTGAAGTGTCTGTAGTGCTTGTGTCCTGAAAGGTATGTGTTTGTGTGGCTAAAGCCATCGTGAAGTGTGTAGCCGATTGGGAGCTGCCACTCTTAATAACAGATAATGACACTGTCCGTCCCTGCCTCCAGGTGCCCATTGTGCTGGCTGATTTGCTGCCTGTTTGATGCCTGTACACTGCCTTTACAAAACACACGCAAGTTTGAAATCAAATTATCTCCAACTAAGGTTGTTAAAAGTCTTCCATTACCCAGAGCATGCAGCTTATCATCCATCTTAGTAAGAGAGTATTACGTAACATGTGCATGACCAGTGGTTCAGCTGACATTTTTATATTTATCAAAGCTGTTGATCTCCGAGACACATTTTTGCTTCTTCCTCCCATAAAATGGCAATAAACAAACAAGGGAAGGAATCATGATGCCCAGCAGCCCTGCTCCCTCATACATCACTGTCATCCAATGTAATAGAAGAATCTCAACCTTACAGTGTATACACATCTGTGAAGTACCAACGACTTGTAGATGAGTGTATGGATGAAGGTACAATGAGTGTATAATATGCAACACGATAAAGAGTGCTTATAATTATGTAAATGCACATGTTTTCATCAGACGTCTGGATTAATGGCACATTAATTTTGCTTGGAACAAAGCTCTTCATCATTATCTACACTCACAAATGAAATCTAAATTGACCAAGCATTATTCACAGGTGAGGCTGAAAAAGGAGAGAGAACAATTTGATTATAAATATAATATACAGTATAACAATCACAAGACATGTAATTGTCCCCCCTCTGTGTCTAAAAGTCTACAGAAAATATTTATATCTGGTGATAGAAGCTCGAGATCACTGATGTGACACTATTTAAACAGAGCCGTGCTCAAAATAACGTGTTTTTGAGGCAAGTCCACCAAAATCACCTTCTTCAGCTCTCCTGATTGCACCAGGCTGTTGGATGTGTGTGATGTGAATAGTGAGTGAGAAGATGAGACAGTTGAAAACAACCTTCAGTCGCAGTCTGAGCGACGACAGCGCTGATATCTCGGCTGTCTTTCATGACAACATAAAGAAGAAACCGCAAGAGAACAGCAGTAATGCTGGTGAGAGTGTCGTGGCGGGTAAATGGTGTTTTTGTTTTCTACGTGTCCCTCCCTGCATGGTCACTGTAAAAACATCATCTAAGGTATTGACCAACATTATGAAGTTGTCTTTAGAGGACATTTATGATTACAACCACTTTGTCATGGATGGAAGCAAATGAATATATGACTCTAAAGTTGCAGATGCTTTGGTTAGTCATGGATCATTAGATGCTCCTCCAGCCTGAACAACTTATATGTTGTTTGTCTTCTTTTCTCTCTGTTTGATCCGTAGCAGCATAAAATACTGTTTTTAAGCCTTTGAATGGCCACGCCCCTTTTTATTTGTCTGACCTGCTGCGCCCTCTCGCTCCCTCAGGTCTTCTGACCAGTTGCTTCTAGTCGTTCCGAAGCCACAGAGGAAACTTAGAGGGGATCG
>JAQQAE010018281.1:0-11235 GCA_029823295.1 Pseudamia nigra
GGGTGCTGGAGCCTATCCCAGCTGACTTGAGCGAAGGCAGGGTTCACCCTGGATGAGTCGCCGGTTCATCACAGGGCTGACAGTTCATTTTCTGGATATTTTCTTAATTTTGTTGGATTAATTTTCTAATTTTTTTGGGTTAATATTTTGTGCTCTGAATTTGAATGCAGGTCTAAAATTATGTGCAAAAAGGTTCAAAATACAGAGTACATTTACTAGCTTACAAAAACATTTGCGTAGTTTGAATTAAATCAAAATGTGTCTCAATTTGATGAACAGAAGAAAATCTGGGCCACAAGACGACACTGGCTGAGAACCACAGCTTTACTATATCCTATTTGTGACTGAGGCCAGTACCTTATGATCTCCCATACAGACGTTAGGACCCACTGTGTTATAGATCACACTCTTCTCACCGTCCTCTGTCTGGGAACAAAAACACAGAACATGAAGGCGACAGTGGAAAACTGAAGCTGAAGAGGTGAACTTCTTTTAGTGGAGCTAATGACTGACCCTGTGGGTGATGAATTCCTGTGCAGAGTGTGACATGAGGATGCGATCACACCAGGCAGGACAGCGAGTGTTCATGTACTGTGTTGGTTTAGTGTACTCTTCACTGTAGGGGTAGCTGAGAGAGAAACATGGGCAGACTGTTTATTCTCAAATGGTGGCTTTCATTTATTCACCTCAGCTGCAGGCGGTACCGGGCTTCTATTAGACAAATGCCTTTATTTCTTATTTCTTCCATTTAATAAGATTAAGCTGTCACATTATGAGAGATCAGGATGTCATTAAAAGGTCCCGCCCCCCCACTTCCTGCCTCTTCTAATTCACAGAACCTCATGTCGATTTCCTTTTGATCCCATACTTAGTCATCATTTACACATTTATTTGTCAATTTCAGGCAATTTTACAAGAGTCCATGTGTGATGCAAAAAATACAAAACTAATAAATATTCTAGTGTCACATTGCTCAGTCAAACACCAAAAGGGCTACTACCACTGCAAATTTAACTTCATTTTGACCTTTATTTGAAATTGACCATGACCTTGCCCTTTCGCGTCAAAGGTCATAGCATATTTGCAAGCAGCATAGCAAAAAAAAAAACACAGGTATAGACATTTTCAACCTCCCTACATAACTACAAATGCATGTAGGTTAATATGTAATCATTTCAGACCCTACCGATCATCAAGGTCAAAGTCTCAAGTCTTAAGGTCATTTGATGAGTGAGGGGTGTCCTAGAGTCTAATCTATCACAACTTAAAATTTGGTGTCTCTAGTTATAGTACCACAACTACTCTAAGCCAATATAGTTTTTCAGTATTTATTAATACTGTGACCTAATTAAGATGCAAATTATATTGTGGTTGCCATAGTAACCCTTAACCCCATCCTCACAACCCATCAAACAGTCAGCAGCTCTGAACAGAAGGAACAGGACTTGGGCTCGCTATAAAGTTAAGTTGTTTAATTTCCTTTGTTCAATAAGTAGAAATGCTTGAAACATTGTTTTAAAAAACATTGTGTGCAAAGTTAATTTAGCTCTAGTTACAAGGTACTTAGGTACTTCCTGCCTGGTTCAATGAATAAAATAATTCATTGTGTTACAGTTATACTTCAGATCAGTGACTTGCAACAACAAAGTGCTATACTGTCAGATGTATTAAATCACAGCAGTAAAAGTGAACATTATGTGCTTAAATAGCAGCACATTACATGACGGACAACGCAAGTTTACCTAAACCATTTTCTATCCATTTCTGTATGTTACTGAGCCTGTAATCAAGATTTTGAGGGCTTTTTTTTATTCATGGCCCCGCTGTTGTTAGAGGCCCATCTATTATTTGAGAAAATATGAGGATTTAAAATGTGAGTTTGTGAGATGGCAGTGCAGGGTTTGCCGTTTACCTTGGTGGAAACTTGATCTCCTCTTCTCTAATAATGTCGTGAAAGGCTGCGACCTCTTTGTCATACTTTAAAAGCTTAAAAAAAAAAAAAAACAAAAACAGGACTGATTGGCTGTACAGGAAGAGAAAAACTATTTACATGTGTGTTCATCGTGGCATTTTGTGGAGGTCATTCCATAATGCAGTGTTCACAATCTTATCAAGAAGTAAAATATGTGTGATACACAGTTGATTGTAATACTCATAGTAGTTTCAGCAAACAGACTGTTGAAAATCAATCCAGGTAAAAGTTCAGATGCATTTCTTACTGCTCTGCCATTGTCCTCCCTGAAAACAGCCTGATGCACGTAGGCAAACAACTTCTCCTCAATATGCAGCAGCACCTGGAGAACACATGAGGGTAAGTACAGTGAAAGCAACAAAAACAAATGATTTGCCATGTTGATGAAAGCTGCATCACCTGGTGGTCGTTGTCTTTCTCCTCACAGATGATTTTCTCCACCTCATTACTGCTGTCCTTCTTCACCCTCTGTACGTCAGCTGAAGTGGACAGATGCTGCTCACACAAACAAAGCCACAGGGAAGGGTGTTTTCTTTAAATTCCAGTGACTATTTTATTGTCTGAGCTTTGAAATGACAAATTCAGAAATGTACCTGAACGAGACTGAGTGTATCCAGGCGGAAGTTAAAATCTCCAAACACGAAAAAAGGCAGGGGAGTGTGGTAGTTGTCGGATATCCTGAAACAGGCCATTCGGATGTTTTGGTAATTTTAATATTGAAAAAGGCACAGTTTGGATTTTTTTAAAAGCAGGATTACACAAAATACTTATCAATGGTCCATGTATTATCTGCAGTAGAATGTAGTCGCAATTTTGGAGAAGCATGTTGGAGTACCAGCACAAATGCAAAGAAAATGTACTGCTCTGTATTTTAGCCACTCATAAACAAATGCGAGCTGGAGTGTATGCGATATCAAGAATATATTCACCACTGTACACCAATAAGCCAAAACATTATGACCACTGACAGGAGAAGCAGTAACAATGTCAGTTATCTTATTGCAATGGCGTGGTAGGATATATGAGGCTGCAAGTGAACATTTAACTCATGAAGTCGATAGAGTATATGTGAAACAAAAAAGGGCAGCTTAAGGATGCAAGCAATCTAGACAAGGGCCAAACTGTGATGTTACGACAAGTGGGTCAAAGCGTCTCCAAAACTGTGGGACTTGTTTGGTGGTCCTAGTCCTGCAGTGGATAGAACTCCATGAGGAAGGAAGGACAACTGGATCTCAATCCAGTAGAGTATCTAGGGGAACAAAACATTATTACCACATAAATGTTGTGTAGGTTCCCTCTTTTGATGCCAGAACAGCTTGAACACAAGACATGAGCTCTACCAGACCTCTGAAAGCTCGTAGTACATTACACATTATAGTGGCACATATTTCAAATCCTGTAAATTGTGAGCTTGGGCCTTCATGACTAACCTGATTTTACGCCACATTTCAGAAATACTGAATTGCATTGAAATCCAATTTTATGTCCCTAGACCACTTCAGTTGGGATTTGTTTAGTCCATTGCAGACTAGAACACCCAACAAGATCTTTAGATTTGGATGCAATGACCCAGTCGTGTACCATCACTATTTAGTCCTCGTCAAAGTTGCTCAGGCATTTACTTAGTTTGGACAATTTGCTGCTTTCAGTGCAACAACTTCAAGGGTTAAATGTTCACTTACTGCCCAACACATTTTCCCACTGTCAAAGCCATTGAAGTGACATAATTATCTTTAGGACCACTTCACCGCTTAGTGGTTATAATGTTAAGGCTGATCAGTGTACATTTCCATCAGACAGCGCTTTCTTTCTCAACTGTGGAAGTCCCATTAAACATTCCTCATCAGTGAATTTCCAGTAAAAGGGATAAAGCAATTGTCCTGTGTCACATGCAGCACATCAGGCTGCAGCATAGAGTAGCAGTGCATATTAGAAATAGAAAGTAATATCTGATGACAAGTGAATCACACAGTGACTTTTCTGTTCAGTTGGATCTTTCCAAGTGGCTAAAACATGTTTTTGGTGCCATCATGTCTATACCAACACATTTGTGTCCTTCCACATTCTAACTACCAAGTACTGCAGATAGTACCCAGATCTTTCTCTACCATTAGAAATTCGGCAAAACCTATTTTGATCGCTACCTGCACCAAATTCAGTGCACTAACGTTTCCTGGTTCTCGTGGCTGTGGTAGGTCCACAGTGCATCTCTTTGGAAAGTTATGTTTTTAAACTCAAGTTTAGCAGTTAACTGCTCTGCCTACTTAAAAAATGAAAACGAAATTAAATAATTGAAAAAAAAAAAAAAAAAACGTATGCACCTAAGACCTCTGAAAACCAAGGTATATAGATAAATACCCTTATACAACTGTGAAGAAATCACATCTGATTAAAACATAATTTAACAAAACTTTAACAAAAATTTCACCGAGCAAAAACTTAAATTTTACATTCAATAGACAGAAAAAAAAACAGTTTACATGTGTTTAAGAGCAGGTGATTCTAGCCAGGTGAGAAAAAGAAACACTCCTTTCGACCAAATACTTTTCCTGCCTACATGTACATTTTACTGTATTTTTGCACCGTTGTATTTAGCTGAAGTCTGACCTGTTAATGACATATCTGAGTGCATTTTTGCGGTTTGCCGAGTAAATAGAAGGGCTGGAGTTGCAGGCAATGAGGTTGGAGGCATCATGGAACAGGTGGACATTGACCAGATCCACACCTCTGCAGAGACACAAACACAGACATGTTTCCATCACTTTATGGAGGTGAGCTCGACCAGTCCTTAAATGAACTCTAACCTGATAAAACCCTGACACAAGTCTTCATTCTGAGGCACACAGAAACTATAGTGATGGGAGTCTAAATCAGGTTATAAATTGATAACATTGCAGCCTGACTGATGGGGCCTGCATGTCACCTGTGCTTTCTTATCAATTAATGCATGTTTGTTAATATTAATTGCGCAAACAGTCATATTTGTCTTCTTTTTCCCACTGCGCGCTCCTTTTCTCTGGCTGTCACTGGAAAACAATTAATGTGTATCCAACAAATGATCTGTGTTGACTCACAGCATGACGGTGTGGGCTCTTTTGTCCAAAATAGTAACAACCTTTAGAAAACGCTGGTGCTTGCTGTGATAACACAGCAGCACCAAGTGACTTATGATGGCTGTTCTACAGCAGCTCCCTCTGAGCACTTTTGATTCCAATTGTAAATATATGCTCATAACACTGCAACCTTCTGTTTGACATTTAGTAGCAAGACAGCTATTTAACAGGACTTAACATGAAAGGAAGCCAAGAAGCAAAAAAGTGAAGATGTGAGTTTGAGCCACTGCAGCAGCATTTATCATTTATTAAAGGATGTGTTGAAAATTCAGGCGCCACTGACAAAACACTGGAGAGAGTGAGAGTGAAGTGTGAAGAACAGTTTGAACCCTACAATGGGACTATACTGGTGTGTAGACTGTTCAGTTGTAACTGATATCTTATTTCCTTTCTTCTTCAAGGCTGAAGAAACCTCTGAAAATGCAAATTGAATCTGAAACGCAGTGTGTTAAATACTGGAACCGCGGGTAATGAACGCTTCTACTAACAAAATTTTCAGGTAACCTTTGTCCTTGTAACGCCACAAATAACACCCAGAAAATTTTGCCAAAAAACACAGGGTAACATTATGATAGATTCTATGAAACCACAAAGTTTGAGCCAGATACAGACAACATTCCAGACGTAGTGATCCAGAATGCTTATACTGACAGGGGTTGAAGAAAAATAGCTACTGTGAGGTAACAAATAAAGCTAGAGACATGAAACTGACACCAAACTGTGGAGGAGAGTCTGCTGATTCAGTACTGTGTTCACATATTTGACATATCTTCAACATTTACAGAACTAAATTCAGAATAAAACCACCATTACAGAAATATTATTTTTGTGAATGACTCTAATAACTAATAATAAAACAACATTAAAGCTGCCAACTATCATTTGTTTTCATTGTCGTATGAAGAGAAACTGAGCTGCCTTGAGGTCTGCACTCTGAGTGCTTTCTAGTTCTTAATAGTGTTTATTCCTCATTAGGGAGTATTTCGACCATCAATAATTCAACAATCTTTAAGAGAATGAGCTTTTTACAATCATGGGATTTGATCATCGGCCTGATCCCAAAACCGCTTGTTAAATTATTACAAAAGCGGATTATCACCTAACACGCAAATAAAAACAACCAAATAGGACATAAAGGTCTAGTTTATGTGCAGAGTACGTACTGGTTGTGTATGATCCAGCGGGTCCTCATGAAGCCCTTTCTGGACCACTTGAACTGCAACACAGATAAATGAGAGTGAGTCACTAAACAGCAGTGAGTTGTGTCTTTGAAGGGCCAAACTGATAATTATTGATTCTTTCACATAATTTGTCTCATCTCCCTGTCAGAGCAGGCAGACAGCCCCTTCAACCCCAGCAGACTCATTTGTCCCGCCATCTCCCTTTGGTACTCCTCCCCACACCTGCACACACACACAGACAAACAAATGGAGACATACACAGATGCACGCTCAAGCATACGTACTCACATCAGGCCAGAAATTCTTTGGGAATTTTTCTTTCTCCACTGTGGTGACACCGTCCAGAGAGCCCACATACTTGTTCTGCCCTGACACGGCTTTAAAATCCTTAACTGTGCAAGGCAGAGATTCAGAGAGGGGAGGTGAGGAGTGTGACATGTAAAAGAGTGAGAAAACATGCAAACAGCAATCAATAAACTGGTGTTAACCTCATCAGAGCGGCATACGTGATGAGAGGATCTATAAGCGAGACATTAGACAGCGTTTGGTGAACAACAATCGGTTTGGCCCACACAGCCACTGGCAGCTCTGGGATGTTTATGGTTCTTCCATAAGCTTTTCTGAGGAGCTTTTTCACATCTAACGTGACTGGACTATGCAGCAGGAAATAACAGCTGCACTTTAAATTCAGGTTCTTTCATTTCAGGCAAATATCTGGCCAGGAGAGCGGGTCATCAAAATGCCATTATGTGAGAAGTGTGCTGCATTTCCTAATAATTTAAAATGACAAGAAACTCATATGGAATTGTTCTTATTCCCTTTTTTTAACCAAGGCACACCATTATAGTGCAGGTGGAAGGGGAGTGGTTTTAATTTATCCTAAATGGTCTGATTTTCACACACATCATCTATGTGTCTTTCAAAACAAATTATTTCAATGCAAATGTTTTACAGGAAGAAAATGTTTTACCATTAAAATCATATTGAAATATGTTTTTCAGAGTCTTGTGGATGAAGTACATGCTCCCCAACGCCTGTGAAGAAGAACAGACATGAAGCATGTGAAAAACATGAGCAGCAATCACGCAACAACATAATATGCAATACAGGCTTCAACTGGAAAATCTTAAAAGTCACAGAAATTGAAACTGCATAAAACATCAAAAAAATTTATATTGGACTAAAGGCTGCATGAAAAAAAAGAGGAAAATCTACTACATTAATTTTTTTAAGGTTTACATGTTTACAGTGGAGTAAAGGATGGAGTGCATGAAAACTTTAATTACCGATTTCCCTCCTCTATTCATTCAACATTGAATCGTGTCACAATGACCCCAGTGAAAGCAGAACAAGCAGAAGTGACAAAAACAGAAGAAATAATGTCAACATAAATGGCTGTGATGATAAAGCATACTGTTCATTTGATGTGCGCCCTGTTGTGTCTTCATACTGAACAATACAGTATGAAACAGTTCAGCGTTACTCTAGACACTAAACCTGGAACTTGAAAGAGCGGAGGCGTACACTGTGGACACATGATGCTGCTCATACACACACTTCAGCACCCAATCATCCCTGACAGGAGCTGACAATTTTTAATGTACTAACTGCCTGCTCCACTGATCTGATTAATCATGCCCCGTGAGATCAATAAAGACAGAAAATTAAAACAATTTAAAAGGTATTAAGCAGTAGGCCTGCTGTCTGCCAACGCCGTCGCTGTGACTGGGGGGCCGAAGAAAAATCAGCCAGTGCTCAGAGGACTCAGGGCGTGACGGACTACTGTGCCCCTCCAACCCCCACCACCCAGCTGAAACATGAGAGATCTCTCCCTGAAGAGATCATTTATCTTCAATGCCAAAGTAATCCTCATTTAATAAAATGGAAGTGTCTCCTTGATCAGCTTCAGTGAACGGCAATTAGTGACCAACTTGTCCAAACTAAGGAGAAAAGGTTAGGGCACAGTAATGGAGCAATCTGAACCTGCCTTAAGGCCAGCAAAAATAAACGCTCACTGAACAATATTTTAACAAGATAAGCAAGTTTGAAAAAAGTTTATTTCAGTTCAAACCACAGTTACGATCCAGGCAATAACTGAGTAATAACTGAGATCATTTCTGGACTGTACAGCTGTCATTAGCTCAGGAAAATGTACCTGAATATGGCCTGGTTTATACCGAACTGAACTGTTTAAACAACAGAGCCAGGCACACAAACACACATGCACGCACTGAAACACAAATACACATTCTCCTCTACATACTCTGCCAAACACCCATCTTCATCAATCAGGTTTGTGCACAGTTTAATAAAAAAATATTGACTTACAAGTGATTTTTTATCAAAACACCATTTGTACTGGGAATGCACGCAAGTCTGCCCCCTCTACTTCTGCAGCCCCTCTGAAAGGAGAACTCCCCAAACCCTCTCTTGGCCATATAACTGATGATCCACAGCCAAGGGGAAACAAATTGAAAATCAATGCAGGTGGCACAGACGAAATGAGAATGAGCCATGGAGGTGTTTGGGGGAGGGGAGGGGGCTGTAGCCCTCTCAGGGCAAGAAGTGGAGGGTGCAAACACTGGAGCATGGGGAAAACTTAGTCCCAGCTGTCTACCACCCCCTCACACTTTATTTATCGTGCACAAATGGGCTGGGATCAATAGTTTTAATCTAGAGTTAAATGTATTGACTGTGGCCTGTCTCCCCCACACCTGGCCATTGACTTTAGCCTTTTACTTCTCACACCTCAGTGTACAGATAGAAGAATTGACCCTTACTGTCACACGCCTAATGTGAGGGTATCACCTGGGAGGAGTAAGGGTTAATAGTCTAAAAAATACCCAGACACTTTGCACAGAATTGGGGTTACTCCTGGACAGAGTTTTAGTAAAAGCCGAACCTACTGTAAGGACTGCACTCCATGAACTTGGCTCGAGTCTAACGGAGGTTCCTGTGAAGTCACCTAAAGACGCCGGCTTTCATGGCATGTGGAGGATTAAGGATGAACCCATGACCCACACAGTGCCTTTACCGTCACAAACTCAAATTCCTGTGGAGTTTGACGATAGATGATAATAAGAAATGTAGGTAGTGCTACAAACGACTAAACAAACCTGTCTTTAAGAACACCTCCTCTGTCTGTGCCTGCACAGTGTAATGGCTACCACATAGTTTAACAATGTATCAGAGATGTGGATCACATATAAGGATGCAGTTTTGAAAAACAAACAACAAATTGAATCAGAAAAGGGAAGACAAAGACACCAATTTGTGTTGATCACGGTTTCCAGTTCATTCGCTAGTTGTACTAGAGGTACTGTATCGCTTTTCCAGTTAGACTGTGTTTAGTTTGAACAGATTTCACGTTTTCATGCCGACTTTGATTACATTTGTACACAAAGAAATGCAATAAGAACTTGAAAAAGACTGACCACTGTACAGGAGACACTGAAACCAGTCTACCTCATATATAGTGGACTAAACGTTCTGTTCAAGTTACAGATCTCATTGCCACATTTACATGGTTGGGTAGTACTCAAGTACATTTATTCATCTCCTTGTACTTAAGCGATTTTTTCCTAAAAAAAAAAAAAATGTTTTGAGTTGCTTTGCAGAATGCTTCTTACTCTTACTCAATTACATTTATGGTGAAAAAAGTGTACTTTTACTGAGTTACATTTGGTGCCAGCTCAGTGAGTAGTAGTAAAGACCAAACATGAACAAAATAATCAAATAAATTAACAATAATGAACAAAACAATTAAGCACATTAGCAATAATGGACACAGCAACAAAATGAGTAAAAAGAACAAAAAAAACAAGACAAATGAAAATTAACATATACAATAAACTGAATGAAAAAAGGAACAAAATAAGCAACAAAATAACCAGAAATGAAAAAAAAGAATTTAAAAATGCACAATATAACTCACAAAATTGAACAAAAAAACAAAATACACAACCAGATGACCAAAATTGATGAAAATAATGGTCTGGTTCTGGATTTGTGACTACTGATGATATTTAGTGTGTTTGTCGAAATGCAATAAATAAATAAATAAACAATAAAAATAATTATTATATAAGGCTGTAATATGAAGTCACTCATTACTTGAGTAATTTATGAGATACTTTTTTTACTCTTACTTATATTTATGAGTACTTCTATTTCCACTTGAACCATCAGAATCATAAATGACAATACTTTCACTTGAGTACAGTTTCTGTTCACTCAACACACTACTGGGGATACATTTGTAATTAAGAGCTACGTTGTGATACAGAGTCATATCACAGATTTCTAAGGTACCCCCCTCACCACCCCTCCAACTCTACCTGACAAAAGAGTTTCAAGATCAGTCCTTGTTTGCAAAGTCATATTTTATATATGCTATGTTTTTACCACTTTAACTTGCAAAGATTATTACTTTTAAAAATTATGGTGCAATACAATAAAATCTATGAAAAAGTTCACATTTTTACAAATAACAAAAATGTCTCAAGCTGCTGTGTCGGTCCAATAAATCGGAGCGAGAACATTTGATTAAGCTCAAATGCTGGTGCTCCAGTGTCTATCCTTGATGAGTAAACACCTACATTACATAAACACATCACTCACACTCCTCATGCATCACTGTCCACAGTAAACCACTTCCTGTCAAGGGAAGGTACCTGCAGATCTCACCCAATGAAAGACATGGGATGCTCTCCCTGCATGGAAACAGATACAGGAAGTCTCACCATGTGTGGTGATTTGATTTGTAGTCATTAGATTTCCACCTACTACAGCAGTTTTGGTTTATTATCAGACTCTTCTTTTCCTTTCGGCTGTTCCCTTCAGAGGTCGCCACAGTGAATCATCTGCCTCCATCTCACCTCATCCTCTGCGTGTTCTTCTCTCACACCAACTACCTTCATGTCCTCCTTCACCACATCCATAAATCTCTTTGGTCTTCCTCTAGACCTTC
>JAQQAE010018282.1:0-11235 GCA_029823295.1 Pseudamia nigra
GTTTGTCCACCACCACAATGTCCGGTTGGTTTGCCATTACCATTCTGTCAGTCTGGATCTGGAAGTCCCACAGGATCCCAGACCTCTGGTAGAGGACCCGAGCTTGAAAGGATGAGACCACCCGCGGAGGGTGAGAAGAGAATTTATATATATATATATATATATACACACACACACACACACATACACACACACTACTGATCAAAATTTTAAGACCAGTTGAAAAATCGCACATTATGCACTGCTGGATCTTAAGAAGGTTCCGAGTAGTGCTTCGAAATGCAAAAAGAGGAAATAATTAACAAAATAAACGAGCAAATTAATAAAAAAAAAAATACAAAATACAATCAACAAAAATCGGGAAAAGAATATCCCCTCAGGGAACAATAAAATTCAAAGTCAGATACAAAAAAAAAATCAACAACAAAATGAAAAAAATAATAAACAAATAAATTAAATTGACAAATATGATCAAAATAACCCATAAAACAGAACAAAAATCAATAAAATGTAGAGCAAAATGCACAAAAATGAGGAAAAAAATTACATATATCAACAATGTACAATATAACTGACAAAATTGAAAAAAATTAACAACCACACAACAAAACAAGCAAAAATGAACAAAGTGATCAAGTACATGAACAAAAATTGTGAAAATAACCAATGAAACTGAACAAAAATCAACAAGTTGCACAACAAATTGAGAAAAACAATCAAAAATAATGAAGTAAATGAATACAACTGCACAATACAACCAATAAAGAAAAATAAAACACAAAACACACAACAAAATGAAAAAAATCACAAGTCAAGTAAATTGACAAATTTGATTAACAAATAAACCAATAAAAAAAAATATATATATGTATTGAATAAATTCCACGTTATGAAGTTACTCACTACATGAGTAGTTTTTTACTCTAAGTCAAGTACTGTATTTTCCAGATTAAAAGTCACTGTTTTTTGCATAGTCTGGCGAGGGTAGTGACAATACATCAGAGCGACTTGTATTTTGAATAAATTCGAATATCGGTTGTTCATCACACTGACAGCTGCTAGAGGAGACGGGCCCCGAGCGCTCCGTCAAGTGTGCGGCTGTGGTTGCGCATGTTCCCCGAACAGATGCAACCTGTTCTGCAGAGCGACTAATACACGTTTTTTTCTTCTTCATTATGCATTTTTTGGCTCATGCGGCTAACATACCGGAGCGACTTTTCACCCGGAAAATACAGTACTTCCTCTTATGAGTACCACTACTCATCATTAAAATTATGAAGTAATGAAGTAACTACTTGGGTACTCTTTCTGTGTACTCACTGTTTATGATGGATACTGACTTGTAGGAGATTCTATTCTTGTTGTCTCTTACATATAGATAGAGTAAAATCCTGCAACTGAGTCCAATCACAGCGATAATTTATGAAACTTAGCTTTTAAAGGGTTTCAGTGCAATTCAATTTTAATTTTATTTTCAATATTAAAAAACACACACACACTAGGAAGTACGGACATTTTGAAAATTAGTTCCAAATCATCTAAGAAGACATTCTCCACTTAAGTATATGAGAAAAAGACAGTGAGCAAATTCTGAGGGTTTTACTCATCACTCATATTCTACTTGACACACGCTTGAGAGATAACCACATCCTATTCTTTTCATCAGTACCACCTGCCCACGGCCAGTGACACCTCGCTTTCTTACACCGCCTCATCTGGCCTTTTAGGACTCTGACTCATACATATATTAGATGAAAAGATCACTTGAGGAGCACAGCACTTGAGAAGCTGCACACAAAACAACATAAATCGCCATGCAGGTATTTATTTTCCCGCACAATGTTACTTCTTTTCACCATTCACAAACCACTTCCTGATGATTGATGATGATTATTCGCTCCTGGCATTTATCTTCAGCAAGCTTATGTGGCTTCATCTCATGTGTTCACTTCCATTATTCACTTCATGCTTACTCATTTGCATTGTGACAGTGTGAACTGACTGTGTTATTGTTACGGGTTACATGCGAGACTGTACACATATGTGAATATGGCTTTGATGCATAGCAGCACCTGTTACAAATGGCCAGTGGGACAGCCATTTAAAAAAGAACCAGTGGATTTCTTGATGTAGGAAGACAGAAATCTTTTGAAATATACATTGGAATGGCCTGTTATATCTGTAGGCTGATAGACAGTATAGGGTACAGATGGTGGGAGAGGGTTCATGGTCTTATATTCAGATGTAAAATAAACCTGGGGTCTATTAAATCACATTTTATGCTGCTGTGCTCACTGGGGTTAAAGGCTAGAAATGCATTGTAAATGAGAGCCAAAACAGGCTTTTATTTTTACAAGGGGAATTACTCACAATACACTCATTTGTACACAAGCTACATAGACAGAAAGAATAGCGATAGTAATTTGGCCTGAGGTTTCAAATAGCCATTTTGCATGATAAAAAGCACCTTTTTAAACATGGTGTAATGATTTTGCATTGCCATCCTTTTGTAGAATGCAGCCCGTGCCTCCACCAGAATTGTGTTTTTTAATCAAGTGTCAGTGAACAGTCAATAGAACAGAAGTCTAATTCATTTGTAGGAGCACGCAAAGATACGTCTGAGCACTTTCTGAAATCCTCTGTGAAAGCTGTGATTAACTGACATGTTGATGGACAATTCAAATGCCACTGACAGCCATTATATGCAGCCTTCACCTACAAGCCGGGACACACCTTGCCTTAAATTTCAGTGCAGGAAGGCTTTGACAAAGTGATTTTTCACCAGACTACTCCAGACATCGCACCAGTTTCTCCTCAGAAAATACTTCTGAGGAAGACATCACAACAATGTCCTGTCTCTGAGGAATTCCTGAACAAGTTAGACATTTGAGACCAAAGCTGTTTGTTTGTAGGATGAAATATGTAACATTCACTTTTCTTTCACTGCCCACATTCATGTTGCTCACATAAAAGGTCAGCAAGATCAAATAGCTTTACAACCTAAATTTTGACATGCATAATTTTAAGCTTCACGGTGTTAACTCAACAGACTGACAAAAAAAAAAAAAAAATCCAAAGGAAACAAATACAAAATCCATGTAATTTATGATTGGAAATAGCATGTGACAGGCTGCTGAGGTGCACCATTGCTTGTCAAAAATAAGACGTGAATCCACATTCTTGCACGGATAGGCATAATTTTAGATTTCCCAGAATAGATGTAATAGCATTTTAAGATCACGTCTGGCTTGTTTCTAGAGGAGCATCAGTGAGGAAGTGAGCAAATAGTAGTAATTTTACCCTTAGGGCACATTTCAGAGGTCATTTTCAAACGCTGTGATTGTCCAATTGATGCTTTTTTGTTTTAATGCTGACATGAATGAGTCTAAGAAAATAGTGGTGGGTTGAATAAAAAGAGACAGTACTCAAGTAAAAGTAGAAGTGTAATAAAAATAAGTAAAGTGGTACCTCATCATACGAGCGCATCATCATACAAATTTTTCATGACACAAGTAAGAAGTCGGGCAAAATTTTGTCCCGTCACGCGACTAAAAACTCATGTTATGACTAAAATAGTTCCCAAGACAGCGCACTCTAGCTCTCGGTTTCTTCCTGTTTCTCTCGGCAGTGCCACCGGGAATTGTGGGGGGCGCTCTAGTGCAGTACAGTGGCCCCCAGATGAACAGAAGAAGAAAAAGAACAGAACAGAACATAAACATGGAAAGATGAACAGAAATGGCTCAACTTTTTGAGGCGAGGGCAGCGGAGTGAACAGGAAGCTTTAGTTAGCTTCCTACTAACCTTTGGACACGCCGCTAAAACGTCGGACAGGCTATTTGGCAGTCAGGCATGGTCAGGCGGCTAGTTCCGATTGGAAGGGTTTGTTCAGCTTCCTCAACAACTGACTTCACTTCCTCAACAAGTGTTTAAGTGTGACAAGACAGGACTCTTCTGTAAGAAAATGCCACAGAGGACATTCTTCATGTCCGAGGACAAGGAACTGCTGTTTAGCCCGTGTACGTTCTCGGCCTCCATCACGCCTCCTTTGTCTGCAGCGGTCAAGGTAAGTTCACATTCTAAATAATTTTTAGAACTAATTTCATGCATTCCTTGTCAGATAATTAACATAACGTCCTTTTCAAATAATAATAATGAATAAATGTGCATGTACGGTGTGTAATACATACTGTATGTGGGAGTTTTCGTGGGTCTTGGAACGGATTAATTGGGTTTACATGTATTCCTATGGGAAAACCGGTCTCCTCTCATGACTTTTTCTTGTCACGAGCGTGACGCCGGAATGGATTGAACTCGTATGATGAGGTACCACTGTACTTAAGTAAAAAAACACATCTGAGAAAACTACTCAACTTCATTACACAGAATTTATTACAACCTAATATACTGTGTTTGAACAGATTATACAGCATTTACCTAATTACACCATAAAATACACATTAATTCTGATGTATAAACAGTTAGATACAGAGCTGTGCAGATTTAAAAAATTAAAAAACAGAATTATGTGCTCAATATTTATTGCTTATTTTGTTCATTCTTTTGCTTGTTTTGTTGATGTTTATCCAATATTGGTTATTTTATTCATTTTTGTCTAACCCTGATTGATAATCTTGCTAAGTTTTGTTCATTTTTGCTGCTTGTTTTATTCTTTTTTTCACTTAACTGGTTAAATTGTTCTTTTTGTTAATTGAACTGATTATGTCGCTAAGTATGTTGCTTGTTTTATACATTTTTTTAAATCAATTTATTTGTTATTTTGTGCTTGTTTGCTTGTTTTGCCAGTTTATTCGTTTTCTTGTGTTACTTTGACTATTGTTGATGAATTTGCAGGATATTTTGTGCATTCCTGCAGCAAGTACCGGTAGCAGCACAATTAAACTGCTCTTTCCTGATATTTGGAGGAAAACCCTTTTTATGCCAAATTAACAGAGTAGAAGTACCCTTTTTTCATCACAAATGTAACTGAGTTAAACATAATCTGAAAAATAACTACTCACAGAAGTACATTTTTTTAAAATATACTACTCAAGTACATGTAAAGGAGTAAATGTACTTGAGTATGACCCCCCCCTCTGGCAATAGCATGTCACAAGCCTGCAATAAAACAAAGGTAGTGACCGATAGTACATTTCTGAACACTACTTTAAAGCCCCACTACATGTATTCCTACACTGGGTTACTGACATAAAATATAAAAGCCATGATTCTCAAAGGCGGAGAAACACAAAGGCTCGTTTAAAAGTGTACCACAGGGGACTCAACGGGTTACTGCCACCGAAAACTGAAGTGCCCATTCTGCGCTGAATTGTGATTGCAGCCACATTTTTAAGGTCCTCATCAAACTTTCTGTGACCTCAATGTAGACCGGAGCAAAAGTTGACAGGATTGGAAGACTCAGACTCAGAGTGATATATGACAACGAGTACTGTAGGTCACAAAATGGACAGTGGTGAGATTAAAATAGCGCAAAAAGAGAGGCTGGGGGTTTTTTAAATAAGCGGATTCAGGTTTACTTTTGCCCAATGTTGCACCTCCTGCTGTGCCCCATCTCAATTTGTTTATGTGTCTATTTTGTTATGTAATTTTTATTGTTAACTACATGACTGGATTGGATCAGTGAAGAAAGCCAGCCCATGTCAGTGTCCAAAATGACAGTTTTGTTGGATAAGAGCTTTTGACTGACATCAACTTGCTCTGACAGCACACTGCTGTCCCATTAGTCGAGGGCAGGTTGGCACAACATCCAACTACGGAGATGGCGTACAAATCCATCCGTGTTCTCCAGACAGTGATAATCCCCACTGATCTCCTCTCCGCCTCCCCCCGCAATCTCCCACCCATCCTCCTACCCGACCATCAGACAATGGGGAAGGAGGCGGTGAGAGACAGACAGAGACTGACAGGGAAAATACACAGTGAGGATAAGTATGAAGTTTGTGAAAGACAGCGAAAAAATGACAGAGACAGAGAGAAATATGGACTAAACAGTATCACATCAACCTCTGCCATGATGTCACAAAGGCTGACTGTACTGCCGTGATGCCCATGATATTCTGGAGAGGATTAAACAGTAATCACAGGGGTTTGGCTGTCCTCACAAGGGAGTATCTAAATCCCCCTTCTCCCACCAGCAGTGGAGCCCTCTGCTGGCTTCTTTGAGGTATAAACCAGGGCAAACAACGGAGTTTAAAAGTGGGTTAGAGCAAGAGACAAGGGGGCAGAAGTGTCTCTGTGAGTGGCAGGACTAGTTCAGGAAACATTCAAGAATCACAGACACCTATGACGAACCATGAGCATCAGTTTAACTTTTTTGCAGGGTTTAGCCCCTAAATAAAGAATATAAAATAATATCTGTCCAATCTGTGTTCTAAATATAGCTCAAATGTGTGTTTTATTGAGAATATTTTCTCCCCTTTTTTCTTGCTGTCCCTTCTCACAGACACCTGTTCCCCTGAAGTCATCTTAAACCTGTCTAATTTCCCTGACAAAGAGTGATTCTCCATCATGCGTTGGTATGCCACTGTAGTGTTTTAATATGGTATTTCAGGTTCAGGCTGACAAATACATTTGCAGATCAAGGCAGCCATTTTTCTGCTTAAGTATGCACTTTATTTCCTGCCTGTCAAACCATTGTTTCCCACGTGGAACTGAAGAGCTAAGGCCTACCAAACCTGTCCGAGCTTCCAGACAAAGAGTGATTTTGCAACCTGTGTTGTGTCACAATGGAATTTGATTATGTTACGACAAATTCAAACCAGCAAACAAATACTCAGCTCTGAATCCTGTCACATCAAGAAATATTCTGATGACACTGATATTGTGGCATGCATCACGAACGGACAGGAAGGCGAGTACAAGAATCTGATAAATGCCATCTGTGACAGGAGTGAGATAAAACTCCCTCCCGGTGAACACCACCAAGACAAAGGAAGTGGTGCTGGACTTTCAAAAGTCTAAGTCATGCCTTCAGCCAGTCAATATGGACAGTGTGGACATCGAGGTGATGCTGACATTCAAATATCTTGGTCTTATAAAAAGGTTAAACAAATAGAGGATACGAAGGTTTAACTCAATCTGACTCTGCTGGCGAGTCGAATGAACATAGTGAACTGTCAATCAACCCCCAACATTGCAGTGATTTGTTGGATTATTTGCGGTAATATCTTAATAACAGAGCAAAAAGTTCAAGATGAACTACCACATCACTTATTAGAGGGTGCAAATAAAACATTTGACACTATGATGACTCATGACGAACTTATTCACTTAGTATTTTCAGAGATAAGTCCAATGTAACTCTTTGGGAGTCAGAGCTGCTTGGGCCCAGTGAACAGTGTCCCAGTGGCCAACAGCGGTATTACAGCTATATGTTACTTCCACATCAGCCTCACTGCACAGCCCGTCATTACCCACTGGTCTCACACAATCAAAAGTGCAGTGTGTAGGACTTTATAGCGAAGTTGCAGATTGCAAAAACTTTATAGCATCCTAAAATCACCATATCCATCCATGTGGGTTTTCAGCAGCTGAATAATGTAAAGGCCCTCACCACAGTCAGGATTTGGCTTGCTGTAAGCTGCTGTATAAATGGAGACTCTTCCACTGTAGATATACATGGACTGTCCCAAAGCAACAAAAATGCAATGATTCTCTTTTCAAATGATTATACACTAAAGTATGATTATGCATATTACCCTCCTTTGCAGCAAACACATCCCTTTAAATCCTGTGCACTGCACCTTTAGGTCACATATTTGTAATGCTTATGTATATATTAGTTTGAAGACACAGCTTTGAAGAATATGAAGTGAATTGCCACCAAACAGATATAAAGAAAAGAAACTAAGCGTCTTTAAATGATCAAATGTATCTTTGGAAATGTGACCACAATTCCCATCATTAGAGCCCCCTCAGAAAACTGAATCACTTTATCCATAGCACTTATTTGGAAGTGGAAACTGAGGTCAAGGTTAAAAAGGCCCTTGTTTAAAAACTCTCTGATGGATTTTATTGCCTCCCATAATGGCCTCCTTTGTGCAGCCGTGTCAAGTAGTGTCACTGCATTCCTGCACCTCAACAATTACTGAATAAATGTTTGTAATTAGTTAACATTATCAATGCACGTGACACCCAGAACCCTAATAAATACATTCTTGCAGCCTGTAGGTACAGTAGCATTTAATCTGGTATGCTTTGCCTATATAGCTCTGTGGCTGCGCTAGATGATATATTTGAAATGTGTTAAAACATGACCAGAGGTGGGTAGTACTCAAGTACGTTTTTAGTGTTTTTTTCTATTAAATGTACTTTTGAGAGTAGCTATTTCACAGAACACTTTTTACTCTTACTCAATTACATTCATAGTGGAAAAAAGATGTTTGTCTACTCAGTTACATTTGTCCACAGTTCCATTAGTAATATGAACAAAATCTATGCATAAAATCCAACAAATGAGTCCAAAACAAAATCATTAAGTAAATGACTAACTTACAAACTAAGCAACAAAATGAGTAAAATAAACAAGTAAATTAATTAAATAAACAGTACAATATAAAATAAAATAAAAAAATCAAATACACACTATGATTGCAACACTCAAGCAAAATGACGAATACTGTATGATCAAAATAATTCAAAACATGAGCAAAAACAAATAAGAAAACAATCAAGAAAATTCATTAAAAAATTAGCAAATTAATTAAAATAAAAACAATTAGAAAAATAATCAAGGGAATTAGAAAAAAATAGCAAACTACAAGGAAAAGTAGGAAATGAACAAAATAAGTAAGAAAATTAGCAAAATACTCAAGATAATTGGAAAAATTTAACAAAATGTTCAAGAAAATAAAAAAAAATATTAGGGTTAGACCTGACAAAATAATAAAAAACATGGTTTTGTCCTTTTTTTGATAGTGGGATACAGCTCCTGCAATACCCGTAATGGCTGCCTCACCATAATGAAGACTGACAACATGACTTTGAACAACATGAAATACCATCAGTGTTTGAAATTAACACCCTCTGTACTTGTCAAATGTGAGCCAAATTTGACTGTTGCGAATGTCCATCACTATGCTATTTGGTACTTGGTTATGCCAAGTTTTCTCTCGCCATAACCAAGTACCAAGTAATATCTGAATAAATTCCAAGTATTTCCGAAGCAGGAAGTTTGTTTCTTTTAATATTGTGACACATCTTATCCCTCTCTCCATTGTGTGGTCTTCTTTTACTCAACTAAAAAAAAAAGGCCAGTGTTTTTTTTTGTTCACTACAAAATTGTTAAGGTCTCCATTCTTCCCAGTTGTGCAGTGTGATTCAATGTGGGATAGTGTGACTCAGACAGCACAATCTGTTCATTTGTGTATGACATCCACCCGAAGCACACAAAAGCACAGCGAGCGCAGCAAGATCCAAAGAAGAGATTGCAAGTATGGCTCCATTTGATAAAGAGTCTTGTTTTTCCTCTTTCTTACTATGCTGCATTGAGCATATCAAATGTGAGGAAGCTCCCATACTCAGGAGAAATGAATAAAATACACACCCTGATCCGCCACAACTGAGCCACATCATAGGGTTACCTCAGTTTTTCCTACAGCCATCGTACAGTTGTGAAATGTACCGTACGTGCAATGCATTCAATATTCAAACATGGACAATTATAAACAGCCCATACAGTATGTGGTATTTAACACACTGAACACGACACTAAAACATCCACACTAAAAAGGAGCCAGTTTTACCCAGCAGGGGGTTGTACTCAAGCACATTTATTCTTTTACATAAACCATAATACGTACTCCAAAGAGTAGTTGTTTTGCACAATACTCAGTTACATTTGTGATGGAAATAGTGTACTTCTGCTCAGTTAAATGTTGTTCCACCAGAATGAGTAGGAGTGAAAATGGCTGAAGATGTACAAATGTACAAAACAAGATGCATAAAGTAAGCAACAAAATGAGTAAAAATGTACAAAAATGATCACAAAATAAGAAAAAAGAACAAAAAATAATGAAAATAATCAAGAAAACTGAGGACAATAGTTATGTAAATGATAAAATTAGGGTACATAATAAGCAGAAATTATCAAAATATAAAATATAAAGTTTTCTTACGAACATTAGGAGCTCTACAGGGATGTCATTGCAAATCAGTCTCAAATGACAGTGAAAATAAGTATTCTGAAGTATTATCAGTGCTGTGTTGTATATTGTTGTCCAAAATTGTCCAAAAGTGTCCACAGGCTTGACTGTGAACAATCTTAAGGGGGAAACAACATCATTTTAGTACAAGTCACAAACTACTTTATATTTTGTTCATACGCAGTCATATAAGACAGCTGTGGTAAATCTGACCCGATGGCTCTTCTAGTGTCAGCTCATTCTGCATCCATTTATTGGAGTCCGCTTGACATTTGGACATATTTTACTGAAAATAAGAGGTCACACAGACATTTAAGCCACAGAGTATGGAGTAAGTTGTCTGCTGCAGGACAGCTGGCAGACCCCACCCCAGTGACACTGACTTAATCTCTGATCCTTGATAGCTGATTTGAACCCCCCACCCCCCTTCCCCCGCCTTGCACTTTCAATCCTGTGCTGTCCTTGCTCTGCCTTCTGAGATCTCCTTCTGGTGTCTTTATTTTCTTCGATGACTGCTAAGATTAGTGAAGCTGTCCATGGAGATTCTCGTAATGAAATGCTTGTCTGTACCTACTGGACTACTATAATGAAAAAACAAACGATGATGTACAGTGCAATTAGATTTAAGACGTTTAGATTAACTGAAACATTTATGTCTATTTTCTGTAAATAGTTTTTTTTATCGTTGTTGGTTTAATTTTCATCATTTTTTAAAATTTCCTTAATTATTTAGTTCATTTTGTGGATTATTTTGTGAATTTATGTTCCTTTGAGTAGAGTAGACAATATAGCTATTATGTCTCTATTTGCGTTTTTGTCCCACCGTATTTCTTATTTTGCCCACTTTGTTCTTTACTTTGTTCATTTTCTTGTTTATGTTGTTCATTTTCTTGACTATTTTAATTATTTTGGACATTTTTGTTCATTTGGTTCTTTACTTTGTTCATATTCTTGTTAACTTATTCATTTTCTTACTTACCGTATTTTCCGCACTATATGGCGCACCGGATTATAAGGCGCACTGTCCAAAAATGTCACATTTTTAATTTTTTCCATACATAAGGCGCACCGGATT
>JAQQAE010018283.1:0-11235 GCA_029823295.1 Pseudamia nigra
TTATAGCTACTTATTAACCTTATTAATCTTATAGTATTTTCCGCACTATAAGGCGCACCAGATTATTATTTTTTTAAAATTAAATATGTGACGTTTTTGGAGGGTGCGCCTTATAATCCGGTGCGCCTTATAGTGCGGAAAATACGACATGAACAAGTGTAGGCAAAAAAGGAACAGGATCATCTGCAAATTAACTAAATGGACCAAACAATTAACAAAATTGTCAAGAAAATGTATAAAATGAGCACCAGAGTGAACAAATTTGGACAAAAATGTAATGAGATATCCCTCCAAGTGGAAAAAAAGGGCACAAAAATTTACAAAATCTCAAAATAGTCAAGAATAAGATCCAAAAAGAGCCCAAAACCACCGAAACAAGCAAGTTAGACAGTTACATATCCTCTTAATTCAAACCATAAATAGCAAACCATGAATTCAGACTCTTTTATTGGGGGGAAATGCCTCATGCTACCAACACTGAGCAAGACAAATCCCTCCATAAGTCCTGAAATCTACACCTATGCCCACATGTGATCTATGTTTGCACTTACAACACCTTCCTTTTATGACCAGACGTGAGCCAGCCCTCCACTTTGTATTTTTAGCAACAAGGAAACAATTAGGTTGTGCTGACATTAAAAGTAGGTTTAAGACGGAAAGATGTAAGCTGTGAAGGAAGATCATGAATGTCAGGGTGTCTGATTTTTACAGCGAGTGCTTTAATGATGTGTTAAACTATTTACTAAACTATCCAATGAAAATGGAGCCCAGATGTATTACTCCGTGAGCACGACGGCCTGCTGGTTCATAAACACATAAATAAAACTGCTACGCTACTCTCTGGTGATTGGTGTCAGATGAATGCAACAGATGCATTTCAGGTATTTTATTGTCACGGTTTCTGTGCATCAGTGTCACAGTGTAGCTCACAGGTGAACCTCACATGCTGCTCATTGCACAACAAATAAACATTCCTGCAGGGGTTTAGTGTGTCATTTTGAAGCCTCTTCATCCTCTATCTGTCTCATTGTCATGTACTGCTGCTTGTTCGTGTCAGGTTCAGATGGTTAAATATTAAGCAGCAGATGGTTGGAGTGGTTTTGGCAGCACATCTGTGTTGGTGTAGGTCCAGAGTTCAGGTACGATTCCAGTCAGGTCAGGGACTCCAATGCAGAATGTTCCTGAATCCATGTGTCCTGCATGTCAACCAGCTACGTAAACGGACAATCCCTTCATCCAAGCGCAGGAACAAAAAGACAAGCATTGAGTGCAGTTGTGTCACTAAAGTGTGCAAAAAGATGGACTTTCACCCAGACCAGGGTGATTCATTTAGACAAAATGAAATAAAAAGGTGGAAAATTAAATCAGATCAAATGGTTGCAGTAATAAAGACAGGTCAGGTCAGGTATGGACCATCTCTTTGTGTGCCCTCACACCTGTGCAAACCACAATGCCCCCAGACCCAGAACAGTCAGGATATAGTGAGTGGGATCTGCATACGGTAAGTAGCCAAGTGCCTGTAGAAGCACAACTGCAACCCCTGGATTAAAGGTGCCGTCTGTGATATTGGGAAACTAGCTAGTAGCTGATTGTTTGTCACAGACTGATAGACATGATATAAATACAAACTGGTGGCCTGCCAGTCAACAACCTCAAAGTTGTTTAGCTAGTATTGCTTTTTTCCTGTACCAGATGTTTAAGGAATCTAAAATGCAGACTATCCTCAGTTATCCTGTAGCTAGATAAACTACAATTGCTAACTCCATGGTAGTTGACTGTTTTCAGCTCTGTGAGTGAGTGCAGCTATGAGGTTGTAAGTTGTGTTGACTGACAGGTCACCTGTCTAGTCATTTACAGTGGACAGCAACAATCGACCAGCTACAAGCTAGTTTTCCTACATCGTAGACTGTCCCTTTACACAGATGAGCCTGTGTGTTCCTCTTTCAGCACACAGTCCGATCTGCAGTATCCAAGAGGAGAAGTGATCATGAAGACTAATCATTGTTGCCCTGCAGTCAGTGTCCAGACCTCAAAAGAACACAGTAAACCTGGACGAAGAAACAAAAGACTTGGAACTTCATCTCAGTAAATACTGAGATCCCCATAGTGTTTTCATGGCCCCCTGTGGAAGTCCAGATTCACAACTGACCTCTGCCTTGCAGTTAGTGGGAAGGAGAATTGCACTGCTAAGCCAAGTCCACAAGTTCCACACTCTTACCGTGCACAGAGGTAGAGTTGACAGCATCATCCAAAAAGTCTCCAAAGGCCTGGATTTTTGTCCCGAAGCTGCTTTGCGCATTTTACTTCTGTCCATTTTTCCAGCTTTTTTTATATATCTTTTACTAAATTAGTAATAAAATTGTAACCCTGGCAATTATCTTACCATCTGCTGAACTAACCCCGTGTGTTGGCAAGTGACTTATCCCATGAATGACGAAAAAAGATGTCTACCCCATATGTTGGAAAATGATAATCTACGGGTTCCTAGTCCATCAAAATGTGATGCCCCAGCATGTGATGTGATGGAAATGAAAATGTGAAGGAGCGGAAGAGTAAAAATAAAATGTAAACAATGGACTGAATGAAATTTCACTCATGTTGCCACTGAGGGGGAAGATAGGAATATTGGGCCATGATCTAATAGTTTCCATACTTCCTGTCTCATAATAGCCTCACAGGGCTGCTGACAGAGGCAAAAGTGCCACCCGAAATGTCCAATAAGGCAATCGGATGCAGCGGCTTAAATTCATTTGTGGTGGCTTTGCTTTCAGGAACCACTTCTTAGCCCTTTGTTGATGACCCTGACTGGGCTGTTCACAGTTAATTGCTTGAATCATGTTTTGGTAAACCTGAACCTCTAATCGGTCTTGCTCACTCTCCCTTCTACCTCTTTCTCTCATTTCCACTCCTCCTCTGTGTTTCTATTTCCCCCCTGCCTGTGGCTTCTCGCTCTCTTTCACTCTATTCCCCTTTGCAGTCTTTCTGCAGTTTTTGTGAGTGCTCCCCCACCCTCCCCCATTTCCGCTGGTGCAAGTTGTGGGTAGGAGAGCTCAGCCAAGGGTCATTGGTGTACTTTTGCTCAAGCTGCCATCCCATGTGCACTTCTCTTACTCCCTCTTCATCTTTTACTACAGTCATCCTCAAAGATCTAAGCCATTTCACCCTCAATCACCAGCAGCAGAGTGACAGAGGACACACACCGTCCTCCAGCTTGTGCAACATATCACACAGGTGACAAAAAGTCTATGATTCCCGTACCCAGGCTTCTTAAGTGCTCACAAAGAGCCACATCAAACCATTCATGTCAGTAACAGTTGTAGAATTAAAAGAACAAAGCTGGAAATGTTCTGTTTTTTTCAAGGGAAATCACTTTTGGTCAGAGCTCAGTTCATCCTAAGAGGGGCCAGGTGCTGAAACAACCTGATAAAGACCTAGATTTAGTTTCTGTACGTCCATGTAACAAATAGTTTATCAGCTGCAGGTAATGAGCAGGCTGTCCTTGCATTGTTTAAAGAAAGCAAACACTTGTAGCATTCTCAAATATACACTTAGGATAACAGGTTTATATTTAGAATGATAATACATTGTGCCAAGCCCCCCCCCAACTGAACAAAGGTCAAAACATAATAATACACAGTTTCATACAATTAAGTAAAACAATTGAAATGAACTGAAAAAAATATTGATAAAAATTTTGATTAAATTTTTTTTATTTAAAAAAATTGAAATTAATTAAAAATTTATAAACAAGGAACAAAATAGTCCCAACAGAAAATAAGCAAATATAATGTCTAAAATATTTCTCACTTAATAACTTAGAAATAATCAACTACAATATCCACAAAAATAATGAACAGGTTAAAAAATTGACATACAGTAGTGCCAGCTAATATGTGCATTATGTCATGTGGTACATAAAAGGTTCAAATACTTTTTGTTGCTCTCTCCACACATATTTTTACTTTCTCTCTAAAAGTGGCTCTTTTGGTTTTAAAGGCATTCAACCCCTGGTTTAAATAGACTCAGAATGAAAAACATGGAGTAGAGCTGAGTAAAATGTCAAATTCATAAATTGCTTGTTTTCTTTGCAGACTGAAGAAAACAACATGCTTGAACACAGTACAGGAGGTAAATGCTGCTTGGCTCTGCAAATAAAATACAGTTTCCTTTAGTCTCTTCTGTTGCCAGATGGCTGAGGACCACCATACGGATGAATACGACCGAGGCTGGAAAGTTTAGACAACCACTAAGAAATGTTTAAAGGTCAATTTCATATACTTTTCCAACACTGACAATTTACCTGAGGCTATCAGAGTCGTCCTAATGCTGTAAATATCAGCCATCTGGTGCTCGAAATGAAATGCTTGTAGGGGACAAGACCAAACTGAAGTTTCCTATTATTTATAGGATTCAAAGCTTTCATTTCCATAGCTGATGCTGATTGCCTAAAAGTCAAAAGGTACTGGCTCCATCATCTGAATAAACAACTGTGGCTTTTATGTGCATGAAGAGTTCCCTCTTCCTGCACTTTCTCAGAATCAGTTGCTGGATCTTTTAGTTAATTAGAGTTTTAAAATTGAAATAGATGAAACAGTCTTGTAGTTATAGTGGTTATTTTCCACTTAATGAACTCTTATGTTAAGCCTACAGTATAAGAACAACACATTTAAAGTTTAAATATAATATAAAAATCTACCTTTACTGTAATACATGTTTCATATTATCAGTGTACTGATGATAGTCTGTCAGACATTTTCCTAATTTCATTTTCATATGTTGTAAGTAAGTGAGATTCATAGGTATGTGGTAACTGAAATTATCTGCATTTACTTTTGCATACCTCTGACCAAAATACATTAGAACTGTGTTCCCGGCTTCACATTAACAACTATTCCAGCCAAATATGTAGCAGTTTTGGACATTAATTCATGGTTGACTTAGGACAACTAACACAGGGATGGCAAACATACTGTGTATTTTCACATTGTACTGTATTTAATGTTTTCGTAATAGTTTCATTGGAGGGCCTAGAACATGTATGATTTTTTTTTAAATTCCAAATCTGCGTCTCATTTTATGTCATTGTCTGAATAGTAGATTTATGCAAATCAATTTTCACCTTTTTCACTATTTTGAATAAGTAATAAGGACAAACGGCCAAAAATGGATTTTACTGAGATTTTTGATCACACAAAAAGGCCAACTTTACAGTCACAATGCCTGTTAAAAGGTTAAATCATGATATAAATTAAATAAGAAATGGAAAAAATATTTGAGAAAAATAGGGATATTTCTTGATTTTATTGCAGTTTAAAGTTCAAAACACAAATCTTACAGTTAACAGTCCCAGCTTGACTTTTTTAACAGGGCATAAGGATTAACAGGGGATGTCATATGTCACCTTTAAAACGGAGTTCACAGAATTACATTAAGCTGAAAGGCAGTTATGGCATTTTTAGTCAGTACGTCGGGAAGCACTGCAGCTTTAAATGGCTCCTAATCTTGCCATTTGTGTTGTACTTTTGGTGGCTGTGCAGGCTGTCCCCAGCAAAGTCATTTCACAGTGATGTCAAAAAAAAAAAGATTGAGTGTTTGCTGAAAGCTAATCAGTGTTCCAGTTGCTTCGTAATGGCTCGCATCTGTTTGAAGGAGACTTCAAAACATAAACTCCTCATGAAAACTCATCTGCCAGTGTGAATGAACCTTTCATGGCTGTCATATCTTCTAATCCTAGAGATAAAGATCTTCAATTTTATCAATATTTCACAATAAGCCACTACAGAAAAGTTAAGCCAGCATATACAGTAGGCATATGCATGTGGTCGTAGGTCCTTCTGTCTGTGGGATACTCCTGCCTCAGCCATGATATCACACCACCTGGCAGGAAATCAAACAGCTTTGATAGCATCTGTAATTGTTGCTTTAACACTGCTGTAGAGATTAGGGTATTTCACTGTTGTTTTTGATAAGATTAGACTACGTGCTTTATCCAACATCTCTTTTGGCTAAGCTGATGATTCAGCAAACACGTTTGATTTGGGATGATTAAGGCTGATGAAAAAAAAAATCTGTTATGGGTTACACACTTAAAGGAGTTGCATAATTAAAACATACATGCATAAAATCACGTAGCATGTGTACACCTACTACTGATGCCAGCGGGCTGGTTAAGACAGTGGTTCTCAACTGGTGGGTCACAGACTAATTGGATCACTCAAAAAATTACTACAGGCTGTATTTTACTGCTTTTTATTTTACGTCAGACTTTTATTGAAGAACAGTATCTTGCACAGTAATGCAGACTGATTGATTGTAGCATTTTATTTTGTCAGTTTTCATTCATGTGGCTACTAATGTATTCATTTTTGTACATTACTTTGTACATTGTTTTGATTATTTTGTTACTTTGTTGAACTTTTTTCTTCATTTTTATTATCACTTGATCATTTTTAATCATATTTTTTTAATTAACTTTGGAGATTACTTTGTTCATTTTCTTGATTTTTTTTTACATTTTCTTGAGCATTTTGCTCGTTTTTGGATTATTTTTGTTCATTTTACAGATGGCTTTTTTCATTTCCTTGATTATTTTGTTCAGTTTCTGATTATACTGTTCATTAATATTTTTTCTTACCCATTTTTTTGATTCATTTTGAAAATCACCTGGTCTATTTTCTTGATTTTTTTATTTTCTTGATTATTTTTTTCATTCTTGAAGATATTTTTTTTTCCATTTCTGAACTACTTTGTTTATTGCTTGATTATGTTGTTTATTCTTTTGAATATTTTTTTGTTTATTTTGTCACATTTTCTTGATTACTTTGTTCACTTTCTTGATTCTTTTTCATTTTCTTGAGTGTTTTATTCAATTTTGGTACATTTTTGTTCATGTTGCGGATTAATTTGTTCCATTCCTTATAACTTTGTTCATATCCTTGAGTATTTTCTTCCTTTTTGGTGCATTTTTGTTCATTTTTATGCATTACTTCATATCTGTAATTCTTTCTTTCACTTTTTTCATTTTGTTCAGTTTTGTTGATTTTGTGGATTCATTTGTTCATTTACTTAATTATGTTGTTCTTTTTCCTGATTTTTCATATTATTTTTTATTTTCTTGAGTATTTTGTTTCTTTTTGGAACATTGCTATTCTTTTTTGCATTTCTTTGCTAATTTTCTTGACGTTTTTCATATTTGTTTATTCTGTTGATTATTTGCAAATTTGTGTTCTGAATTTCTATGTAGTAATGAAATTATGTTTATATTTTCTTTTTAAAAAACTTAGATTATATACTTCTAGCTTACAAAAAATCACCCTGTTTGAACTGAATAAATGTGAATCTAAATGTGATGACGACAGAAAAATGTAGTTCACAAGGCATCACCAGTTTAGAAACACTGGCGTAAGAATATTTCATATTTTATAGCTAAACCCTCATTTGTTATAGCTACTGTATATTGTCAGAGGTTTGAATTAGAAGCACTTTCAATAAAAAAACAAGCAAACTGTCCTGCATAATTCTATTTATGACATTTACGAGCATCCATTACATCAAGATATTTACTGTATGCCCATCTCTACAGCTTAGAGCATCACTGTTATTTGGCAGAAGGACATTATAATCAGTAATTCAAACCTGTGCTCTGTCCAAAACCACTGTCATGCCATCCAAAAGTCATTAAAGCCAACCAGCTCTTTGGCAGATGTGCCAAAACAGTTAAATATCACACTTCCTCAAGGGAAGCTGTTTATGACCTAGCAGGATAAAACACAGTCCAGCACGACATCTGAGGACACGTTCTCGTTTCAGTCAACACGTCATAAAATTTGGTGTAGCAACCATCTTGTGAAATTTTACCCAGACTGTTTCACGTGTAGTTGGTGGAGGTGTGGAGGGGGAAATGGCTGTAAAATGGAACTCCTCGCCAGGAGTCCTTTGCATTTGGTCATAGTTATAAATAGACTTTTGGGTGTTCTGCAGTCGGCATGCTCACTAATAGGAACAATAGTTCAACAAGCAGCACATGCAGAACCAATCAGCTGGAATAATTAGGGTTATTGTTCTTTCCCTTACACTTGCTCAATAATGCAGCAAGTTGATTGTGCAATGCCAATAGTTTCTTGCTTCTCTTAAAAACATACTTACTCCTCGTCTTGTACCACATCATCTGAGTAATAATGAAAAAAAGGGTTTGTCTTATACATATAAGTATTTACTCTAAACAAAGGGTTATGTTCAGAGAAATGAGCTTAAAATTTGTCTCTGCATTTCTTTCTGCGAGAAAAAATAGACTAATTTACAGGGATTAAAATATCACCAAGCACAGGCAGAGGCGGGTAGTACCCAAGTACATTTACATTTTTACATGTACTTGAATAGTTTTTCAGCAGATTGTACTTCTGGGAGAAGATGTTTGCAAAATACTTTTTACTTAGTTAAGTTTGCAATGAAAAAAACTTTACTACTCAGTTACATTTGGCCACAGATCAAAAAGTATGAGTATAAACAGTTTTAAATGAACAAAATTATGTAAATTAACAAAATGAATAAACTAAGCAACAAAATTATCAGAATTTTACAAAATAGGCAAAAATGAACAAAAGTCAACAACATAGTCAGGTAAATTCTAAAGTGTTATAATGACCATAAATGAACAATATACCGGTAAGCAACAAAATAATGCAAAATGAATGAAAGAATCAAGCAAGTTCACAAAAATGAACAAGATAAACAAAAAAAAATGAACAAAAACAAAATAAGCAACAAATTGAGTCAATGTGAGCAAATTATCACAATAACAATAATGTAAGATTCAAAAATAGACAAATTAACCAACAAAACCGAACAAAAATCAACAAAATAATTAACAAAATGAATGAAATAATCACTGAAATAAACAAAAATTAACAAAATACATGTTTGAATATAAAATATTATGTTCTGATAAATTCCACATTATGAAGTTACTCACTACTTGCATGGGAAACTTGTTTTACTCTTACTCAACCGCTTATACCCCGGAGACTGCAAATAGGGGGGCGTTGGGGAATTGGAGGGCTCCCAAAATCCCCCACCGCTCCACGACAAATAGCATAAAATAAAAAGCATAAAAAACATTGCTCGAATCACTTTAAAATGTGGTCATACTGCACATCGAAACATTAAACAGGAGAAACTTAGCTACAAGCATGTTTAAGTTATATTTACACACACCAAACACCACTCCAAAACCAAGCAAATTAATTATCAAATATAAAAATCCTTAAAAAAAAAAAAAAAAAGAGGCTGGGGTTTAGGCTGTTAAATTTAGTTTGTAAGAAATAAAGCCTTAAAAGTCAGTTCATTTTAGTTCATTTTTTTTTTATCTTTTTTTTCAATCTCTACTTGTATAGCGCCAATCATAATCGCCGATTATCTCTAGGCGCTTCACAATTCGAGGCCGAAACCTCATAACCAAACAGGGAGTAAACCCATTTATGTTTGTTTTCTTGATTAGTTTGTTCTTTAATTATTTTCTTGATTTTTTTTTTACTATTTTGTGTTAAAATTGTGCTGCTGCTTACTTTGTTGGCTGTATTTTCTTAATATTGATTTTATGTTGTACATTTCACAATCTTTCAAGTTGAAAACTTTCTCTGTATTTGTATATAGGAATTTGATTTGGACCAAGAGGAAAGAGGTGCAACAAAGATCTGTATTTTTTTCCAGCAATATATATTATTATTAATTTATTTTTTCCTGCATCTACTTTTTTTGCACATACAGTATGCTGGCTTAACAAGCTGGATGCTCTTCTTCTTGTCAGCACAGAATACACAGTGTCCATGATTTCCAAAAATGTATCGACAGTTTTTGACTCTTCAGACCACGGCACAGTTTTCCACCTCAGTCCACCTTAAACATGCCTGGTCCCAGTGAAGGTGGTGGTGTTTTTGAACCCGACTGACATAGGATTACTCTTTGCAAGGTGTCCCCAAGTCCATAAAATGATGTCTATTATTAAATCACATCTGTTTTTAATGCACTGTCATCTCAGGTCCCAGGATTCAGATTCTTTGAACCATTTAACTGATATTGTGAACTGCAGAAAATGAAATTAACAAAAGCGTTGCAGCTTAATGCAGAGAATCAATATTCTTAAAATGCGGCACTATTTTCCAGTGTAGTCCTGCACGCAGTCATCAATCCCTTGACATCTTCAGAAAAACTCTGAGGGATGCTGTTTTCAATCCAGTCATAATGCAGGTTAACCTACACTATGTCATTGTTCCATCAGGTTACTGCTGGCTTCAAATTCAAGTGGTCATACACTTTTCCAAAAACAGTGGAATTTTTCACCCCCATCATTTGGTGTGGTCTGCTTTCAAATAAATATGCATTTTCAGTGTTCTACAAATTATCACCTTCTGTTCATTCATCTTACATAGTTATCCAAGTTTATAATAAAGCTGTAAATATAAAATAAAATGCATAAAAAGTCAAAACAAAACAAAGAATTCAAATAAATAAACCTTATCCACGTCCCTCTGGTTCTGGAGGTGAGCTCTGTCACAAACGGACATATTTCTATCCTGTGTCCTTTGGTAATTAAGTAGGTAGGTGGTAGCAGCTGATTTGGTGGTGGGAGGCTAATGCCCGGAGAACAATGACTGAAGATGTGCACTGACCCTTATCAACCACAAACATCAGCAGCTCTCTTAGACGTCACTGTGACGGCATCCTGCTGTCCCATCTGACACTGCAAGAAATCATGTGACTGACCTCTGCTCTGGGTGTATCACGCCTATTCTGTCTCAAACCACGGCTGCTTGAGAAGTCACCGTTTTGAAATGAATTTGTTGCATGGTGTAGCAAATGGACGAGACTGAATTGCAAGGGATGGCATAAAAATTATTACAATTACGGGAGCTTCAGGGAAAATACTGTAAGACTGTGAAAATAAAGAAAAATATACAATAGGTAGGCATGGGTTTTCTTTGAATCTATGGCTGGAAATTTAGAGTAGTGAAAAGTTTATGTATCAGTTTGTGATATTTTAACATACATTTTGGAAGGTAGAAAAAAGGGAACAAAATAATTAAGAATGTGAACATCCATCCATCCATTTTCTACCCCTTAATCCTCGTGAGGGTCGGAATGTTCAACATTCTTTTTAATGTTGAACATTACAACATTAAAAAGAAAAGAATTCAACAAAATAAAAGAACAAGCAAAAACAAAATGTCCAAAAGGAGT
>JAQQAE010018284.1:0-11234 GCA_029823295.1 Pseudamia nigra
AAACCTCTCTTATCTTTTTAAATGGGTGAACTTGCACATTTTTACATTTCCCAATACTTATTGTCCCCACTGTAATTCCATATGTGCTCATTCATAGTTTTGATGCTTTCAGTGAGAATCTACAATGTAAATAGACATGAAAATAAAGGAAACGCATTGAATGAGAAGGTGTGTCAAAACTTTTGGCCTGTACTATATATGGATTCAAAAACATCAGAAACTCCATGACACGGTCTTTTAAAAACACCCACTGGATCTGTTTGACTCCCTGATGAAGGCCTGATGCTGAAACACATTGGAATGTTGTTTTTAAGGTCCATGTGACCATGCCAAGACAATAAAGGCATTTTAAGTGTTTTTAGAAGCGAGTGCCTTGGAGTTTTTGATGTTTTGTGAATACATTCCTCCTTTTATTTCCATTTATACACATCAGTAATCACCTTTGGAAGAGTTTGATCAATCTATCCATCAAGAATAAATCACACTGTTATAACCATTTCATGAGAAGAGGCAAAATTATTTTATTCCAACTTTATGGGTAACAGTGTATATTCATATTGTTGTTTTCATACAGAAAAATAATTTGCCAGATATTTTACTTCATGCAGTGTTGTCTGTTGGGGTTAACCGATATGTTTTTGAAGACTAACTGATTTTTAGTAATGAGACCAACAACTTACATTTGGAAAAAATTTAAATCTTGATAATAAATCTTGATAATAGATTTTAGAATTCCAAAAAGAACGTAACTGAAACTAGGATGTGAAGATTGGTCAGGCTGATAACCCCAGTTTTTTCTAGAGACTTTAATAAGACATGTCATACAGTGTAATTTGCTATAATACTGATAAACATCTTTCTTGATAAGCATGCACAGTTGTATACAGCTTTTTATCTTGTTGTCATTGTTTAGGTTTTTGGAGGAGCAAAATAAAAAAGCAAAACCTGCATGGCAAAACGGCAAGACCACAGAAGTAGATGACACAGATATGGAACAAGGGAAAATAAATGGCAAAACACCTACTGTTATCTCTGACTCACTGTCAAGAAGGTATAAAGAGAATGTTGGTGGAGAAGTGTCTCTGAAAAGCTTTTTGAAAGCTTCTCCTTTTCTTTCTGGTGATGGGGAGGAAGAGGAGGAGATTATCAGAGGGCATTCAAAGGCACATTACAAAGACTTGCACAATGGGGATGAGTCCTTTAAACCGAAGATCAAGGTCACTCACTCAGCCAAAGAACTGTTAGATGAGTGCTTTGGCAAATGGGAGAGTGCGGCCTATTCACAGGTTGCCAACAGTGATCTTGACTCCATGGCGGAGGAGATGTATCTCATTAGAAAACAAGAAAAAGCAGCTGCCATCGCTGCATCAGCCAAGAGGGAGTTGGCTCATAAATTTGATGACCTCTCCCCTGAGCAGGCTTGTAAAGCCAGGAAGATGTCAAAATCTCCCTCTGCGCCATCTCATACACCACCAAGGAGGAACTCTGACAGAGAGATGTTTGCAGTCAGAGGAGAGGACTCACCTCTCATATCCTCAAGAAAACAGGAGGCAAAGTTTAATGTCAGAATGGATTTCCTTGGAGATAGTCTAATAAGGTGAGCAACACCTGGATAAACTCTGATCCCCTGTGGTCAAGAGTGAAATTTATATAGACCGTACTTGTCATACCACGTTGATTAAACTTATCAAATAAGTATATAACTATTTCTTGTCCTTTTCAGCACTTCTGACATTTTAGCTGAAGAGCGACAGTTGTCTCAGGACCTTGTGCAGTCATCCAAAAAAGATCAGGAGTTTCGCTCCATCTTTCAACATGTTCAGACTGCTCAGTCACAGAGAAGCCCCTCTGAACTCTTTGCTCAGCACATTGTTGCTATTGTTCACCACATTAAAGGTGAGTTTCACTTTTTCAGTCAATACATATTTTATTTATGTGTACTGCATGGATATGAAATGAAGAAGTGTTGGAGTGGGTGACAGACCATGAGAATGTGAAAGGATTGATTCAGATTGTTGTACTGGTTTTTAATCTAAACATTTAAACATTTAAGTGTTTGTAATAATTCCCTGCTTTACCTTGCTGTCAGAAAGCCCTTTCTGGCAGGAAATTGATTTTAGCGTTTCAAACACACTGAATGATTCAGGCCATGGTTCTGTGAGACGAAATCATTGTTTCTGTCAAGAGTCCAGCGGTGAAATTGGAATAGGCAATATGAGAAAACATTATTTGACCAAATGTAAGACACACTCAATTCATTTCCTAATTTGGACCAGTAACTGATATATGGCCTAAATTTAGTTTGTGGAAGATGCAACAGGCACTTGTTTGACAAGTTTTGAAGGTGAAAGAAATTGCTGACAAAAAGAAAGAACTGTCATCACTGAAGTGAAACCAGACTTTGTTCTCTTTTGTCCTCAGCTGACATTAACCCAGTCTCACCTCAGCCCTCCCCCCTCCTCACAATTACATGCTGAGGTGTACAGTATGTGAACTCCTGACCTTTACACTGAATTACCATAATTTCATTTCTATTTATGTTTGATTACAGGATTACCGGAACAGATTACAGCAATCTTTAAACTGTTTTGCATTTATTTAGAACATCAACATGAAAACACTAAAAGGGCAGTAAAATGTGGGAGAGGTGGTCTGATTTTAGTCGTAGTAGCTGGAGAAGCTGCAGCACTACGTACATGATCTACTTCCACGGAGTGTCAAATGAAGTCATCCTCTTTTTGAAGTATTTTTCTCATCCTGTTTGAAATGTAATATTAATATTGAAATTTAAATATACTTCCTTTGTATTTATTATACATGAATTCTGATTTTACATTCACAACGTATGGAGTGATAGGTATTTCTGAGTGGGAAGTGATGTGACAAGTAAAGGAATGATTCTATGGCATCCTTTGTTTTGAAATGAGTGTTAAAGTGTCCATAAACCGAATGGACTCTTACCTTTGAAAAGACTTTGTGAAGAAAAACACAGAAGCTACCGCTCCTTATTCTTCCATGACATCTCTGTTGAGTTTCGGTGGCTCGCTGTGACCAGTCATTGTCCTTTTCACTGAAGTCTCCAACAGTATAGAACAGCTGATGAACGCAGTGGTCTGGTGGATGGAGTCTGAACTCAGTCTCCAGGCCCAACTCAGTGTCTGTCAGCTCCACAGATTTGGAGGAAGAGTTTGACTGAGTAGAGTTGAGACCACAGAGTTGAGACTAGATGACCAGGAGGATTTTGTGCTTGAAGCCTCCTCGCAGTAGTTTGGCCTTTTCCTGGAAGTATTTTATGAAGGCAATATCTGCTGGTGAAGTCTTTTCAGTGATTTGGATTTTTGTGATACAACACCCAGAGGAACTGAAGGAAGCCTGAATAGCCACAAAAATTGCAGAAGTGCATTTAGAAATAACCAACTCTGCTGTGGCCTTTATGGGCTCATGGGAAATTGTCCAGGTATGTCTGGACAGAGCAGTCAGTATCTGAGGAGTTGTGTTTGTGAGACTCAATGTCTGCATCCCTAAGCTATGACCACATCCATTTGGTGATATCTGAATCTGACTTCTCACCGATCCCTTTGACGAGTGGGTCTGTGGTCTCAAAGGAAGCCAAGTCTATGCAGGATGTGTCCATGTTAGCAGACCTGGCAATTTAAAGATGAAAGAGTGGAAAACTATGAGGTGTGGAATTATTTAAAGCTTTAACTCCCAAGACCTACTGATTGAGTTATAAACCTCAGATGAGCTGACAGTTAGTGCCTGTCATTTACTCATGTAACATTAGTATATCATTCATACATTTTGTCACTATAAAAAGCACACTATGAAACTGCTAAAAAGACATATTTTATATTTTGATTTTATTGGTGTTTATAATAAGTAAAGAGTTGACTGTTTTGTTCCAACATCAAACATCATCTGTGGTGTCATTTATTCAAAGCTTGTAGTAAAGTTTTCATTTTATTCCAAAATTAATCCATGGTTAATATGCATCTGCATTTCTTACACATACACCAAGTTCATACAGAGAAGAGAAACAAGCACCAACTCTGTACGTGCATAAAAAAAATCTTAGAGTCCCCAGATTAGGGGACTTTGGGCAACTGCAGCAAAAAGCATAAAACACACACTAATCATGTAAAAATATAATCATATTGCACATCACATTAAACAGGAGAAACTCAGCTACTACCACATACAGTATAAGTCGTACTGTATTTACACACACGAAACACAACTCCAACATCAAATATCAAAATCCTGAAAAAGGGCTTAAGTGGTTTTAATTGGAGCATTTATTGTGCATGTTTGAATTTGCAGTACCTCCTTAACAGTTTAATCTTATGGACACTTTCTAGTGCATGCGCATGCAACTTGAGATCTCAGAAGTATTTGTATTGTGCAGCATAATGTTTTTGAAGAAGCACAGGAGCTGCTTTCTGTGTATGTTAATGTTGAAATGTGCCCTGCATGTAAAAATCTGGGTTAAATCTGCATCACAGCTTTCTGGAAAAGTGCTAAACTACCAGCTTAAATGAAGGTGTGTTTGTTTTATTTTCCCGTCCAGCTCAGCACTTTCCATCATGTGGCATGACTCTAAACGAGCGATTCACCATGTACCAAAGACGAGCTGCAGAGAGGGAAATGATGAAGCCCAGAAAAAGCCCAGAGATACACAGGTAGAGTCGCCTATTGAGTGACCCTCTCACCTTCAGTGTGCTGTGGCTTCACCTCCTCTTTTAACAGCTTTCAGGTATTTTTCACACCTTTCCTACCTGAAAATCAACAGACTGTCTTGGCTTATTTGTTCTCATGCTCGGTGGAGGTCAGTTTTATTTTCCCACCCATTTGTCTTTTCTTTGCTGCTGTCGTGTTTTGTCTTTGCAGTTCCGTGTACCGTGTTCCTTAGTTTGTGTTGAGGTGTCGTACTACACACATGGACCTGCCTGGTCTTGACTGTCTTTCTCTCTTTCAGGAGAATTGATGTTTCACCAAGTGCTTTTAAGAAACACACTCACGTTTTTGAGGCGATGAAAAGCGCAGAGGATGGCACTTACAAGGTGACTGAACATTTTGCAGTATGTGGGGAAAACAAACAACACCAAACAAGTGAGCAAGACAGATGCCTTTAGACTACACTCCCTTAAAGGCTTTCTCATGAAGGGAGATGCACAAAGTCTAAGAAATGCAGATGCATATTAAGGCACTTTGACTTTGTTGTTTGTTACACTTCACCTCCACACTTGGTGAATTGTTTAAATGTGGGCACAAGCCTGACCAAGACTAATGAATCATAAAGGTCAGACATGGAAGCTGCTGTACCCAAGCTGTTCAAAGGAGTCTAAGCAAATGTCTTCGTAAGTATTCTTTAAAAATTAAGGACAGGAAATAACCCACAGCAAGCACTTTTTGCACTTGTGCTTATATTTACATGCTTAACTTTCTGAAACATGGTTACAATATTTCAATAAAGTGCATGAAAACAAACATTTACAAACAAGAAAGGCTAATATGTCTAAGAAACCAATTTAAATTTTAAAAAAAAGTTTTTCAGATTCAATGCCGCATGCCAGATCATATCTATGGGCTCTTCATCATTATTAAAGAACCATACTGGTGGTTTTGCAATTTATAGCTGGACAATTGAAAGTGTATAAACTTTCAAACACTTTAATCATTTATTTGACTACTATATGAATCAGTTGTTCACTAGATTTTTGTTTTTGAGTTTCTTAGTTTATCACTGAGACTATAAGGCAGTTTATTGAAAATCATGTTAAACATTACAGACAAATCATTCTCACAATGTTCCACTACCCTGGTGATATCTTAAATTACTGTACACCCTTCTGATTTATTACATTATTTGAAAATGATTAAGCTGATTTAAAGATGCTGTCTATGATGTTGGGAAACTAGCTAGTAGCCGATTGTTTGTGGCAGACCGATAAATGATTAAACAGGTCAACTCAGCTTACAGCCTCATGGATGTCAAGCTAGTATGTCTGTTCTTTTTTTTTACTTGTTCCAGATGTTGAAGGAATCTGAAATGCAGGCTGTCTCTCCTCAATCAGTCTGTGGTTAGATACGCTACAGTCGCTATGACTGCTTTCAGCTCTGAAGTTGTAAGTTGTGTTGAGTGGTACAGTACGTCCCCTGTCTAATCATTTACAGTGGACTGCGACAAACCATGGGCTACTAGCTAGTTGACCAGAATCGTCGACTGCGCCTGTAATGTTGATGGATTGCTCTTCACCAGTTTACAGTGTTATATAAGATTTTTTTTTTTACAAATGCAAAATATGCAAAACTATTGGTATGACTCTTGAAGTGCTCAATCTAGAATAGTTTCTTTTCCATCCTCTTCTGGCCATTACCCAGGTTTTTACCTTAAATGTGTGCACCTACTCTTTAGTTTACAAACCAGCATGGCTGAGAGCACACTGGTAACATCTACATGCTAATCCAAAGTCTATCCACGACGATGTGTTCTGCTTAAATTTGCTCAGGATGGTGGAGAAAAAACGAAGGGGGACCCAGTGGACCTTCGTGCGGATATTGAGCGCCGCAAGAAATATTCCAATCATGACAGAGATTATAGTCATGGAAGAAACATGGCCAATTCCCCGGATTCTAGTAGAGAGAGATCTGAAGAAAAGTTTTCCAAATGCAACAAGAATCCAAAGTATGTGCCACTGCCATGTGCACTGTGTTTTTACAAACTGAACAACAGTTTTTCATGTACGTTGAGCATGATTTATTCACTACTTCTAGGACAAGTCTGAAGAAGCGGTCTCGCTCGAGTTCCTCCTCATCTTCATCATCCTCTAAGTCCCAAAAGGAAGATTTGACCCATGACAAATCTGATTCAAAAGATGAGGGCTTTAACAGGGCTCGACTTGGTCAAAGAGAATCACCAGGACTAGGAGACAGAGGAAGGCCACGTGGAGGATTCGTAAGTCAAGAAGGCTCATGATATGGAAAGCTGGACAACTAACCAGACCAATCTGAGTCCTCATGAGTCATTTGATATTCTGCTGTCCTGCTCCTGTTTAAACAGATATTGATTCACTCATAATATGGATGGGCCATTTGTAATTGCTCATGTGTCATTGGGAAGGGTGGATATGATGATTGGCAGATGTGTGCTATTGAGCCAATTTTGTACTCAACCAAGATGCCTGCCACCGATGTGCTGTGGTGTTTTGAATCTGCTTTTGCTTTAGTCTTAAACATATTGGGCAGTAGACCGTCTGTACAAGAAAAGCAAGCAAATGCACTTGTCCTGGTTGATTTTCTGCATTTAAAATTAAGTGATTTTCCAGACTAGTTGTGGTGTTATCAGGCTAATTGACAAAGTAGCAGCTTGTTGGTGGTGGAACTACGGTACGTCTTGATCTTTCTCTGGTGGCTGGCTGCAGCATAGGCTATAAACCTGCCCTGTCAATGTCAAAAGAGTTATTCAGTCTCATATATTTCATCAGGTCCCTTTCTGTTCAAGTCAACAGCTCTCTCATTAGTTTGTTTGCTATAACGTAATGATGATATGACAAAAAAAAAGGGTAATAATGGTAATGTCTTTTACAGGGGTCATCCTTTAAAAGAACAGTGTTTGCAGTTTGATTTTTCTTTTTGTCTTTCTTGTTAAATTACAGCAAGTTCGAATACGTGGCAGGGGCTGGAACAGAGGCAGTTATCAGGGAAACATGTCACATATTAATCCAACAAACATGGCAGTCCACCCAAAAAATGAAGACTGGGACCCAGAGTACACTCCAAAGAGCAAAAAATACTACTTGGTAGGATGAACTCCTCTGTAAAGTTATAGGCATTTACTGCTGTTTTGGCATTTAATTCAGTGGGAATTCATTTTTTTTCTCAGCATGACGACAGGGACGGAGAGGTAGAGTGCAAGTGGATGGATAACCGAGGGAGAGGACGGGGAAACTTCTTGCGTGGAAGGGGACGGTTCATCATCCGCAAAGCCAATGCCGGTCCCAGCAGCAAAAGCTCCAGATGGGCCCATGATAAGTTCCAAGTCAACGTGGAGCAAGGTGGCGAACAGGAAGAGGAGACACAACAGGACCATAAAGACGGAGGAGGCATTCGCGGACAGAATTCTTGAGTAGCGACGCCGTCTGATGACAACCTGAACTGTCTTTGTTATTGCCGCTGTGTGATGAGTTGACAAATGCAGATAACATCTTAAAGATCAAATTCTGTGCTTTAACGTCTGGCTAGGCTGCTCAGGTTGACTAGAAACCAACATTTTTCACGTAATTTCTTGTGGCACATCATTTCTTACGCAACCATAGCACTGCCTAACCCTTTCCTGCATGAGGATCTGACATGCTCAGCCTCATGGAACTTCAAAACTATCATTAAAATATTGTCACTTATTGTGAGCAGGTAGTGATTGAAAATAATTAAATTATGTCCAACAAGGCATGTCAGTTTAAATACAATCATAACTGTGCTTTACTCCTATTTGACAATTTATAAAAATAAATTTATGAATCAACCGCAAAATTTGTATAGTCATTTTTGTATGATAGTGGTCAGCACAAGGCAAAATAGTCATTGATATTGCAAATGTTGTGGCTTTAATCGGTGTGAAGAACTATAATACCCTACAAAAGCAAAGTGCAGTAAGTCAGCAAACAGTAAAATAAAGAAAAAATACTTGACAGTTTTGTTTTTTGTGGTTTGTATTCATTTTTAAAGTATTTTCTTTACTGATTCTTCAATTTGCATAATTCAGCTCGCCTTCTTGATTATCTTGTTAATGTTTCTTCTTTTTATGTTCCTTTCTTTGCAATTTCTTGATTGTTTTGCTCATTTCGTTGATTTTTCTTACTTTGTTTATTTTTGTTACACTTTCCTTCTTTTTGCATCTAGTTTGGCTGATTTTCTTGATTGCTTTGTTCACTTTGCTTCTTCTTTTGTTCACTTTTATTCATTTCCCTTACTGCTACTTGCTCTTTTTTCTGATTACTTTGTTAATTTTGCCAAAATACTCATTGCCGTGTGGCTTTTGGCTTATTTTTTTTGTTTTTTAATTGTTTTTTTAATCCCAACTCATTAGTGTCAGTTTGCCTGTGTAAGGCAGTGTAGTGACACCATGTGTGAAAGGGTTCAGGATCAGTTTGCGTTATGTTTTTTGCTACAGTTTGGTATACAGTACTACTTAACATATGGTTGAATAAATACTGATTCTCAAAGACAGTCAGTTTTATGTAAGTCACATGACATCAGTTTGTGCTTTAAAATCCATCTGGGATAAATGATTGTATGTTAGACACATTGAAATCTGATTTTATCAATTGGTTTACAAAGAACCACATTTTTTGAGCTGTCTCATCTAGATTAAAATGACAGCTTTAAGTACATGTCGATATAAACCATCTCTACGCTGAACCTGACAATGGGACCAAACTGTGTCAGCTCAAATGTTATAAATCTACTCATTTGCAGCACAAGGGACTACCTATGTGTACATTTAATATATTGTTGAGATTTCTGAACTTTACACTCGTCTGTTGCTTACACACCTCTTATCAATGTCTACTGTTAATAGTGACTATGTTTTTTTCCTTCAGAGAAAAGAAGTAGTTTTGTCCCTGGTAAGACAGGAATCTGACTTTATTTGTAAATGAGAATTTTCAATAGATTTTGATGTGATTTTCATTGCTGTTTGTAACTTTTCTTTTAAGTTAGTAATGATGTAACAATGTCAGCTGTGTCAAATTGCAGATGCTAAAATTGTGGCAAGGGAGCAGATGTTTAGAGCCGTTTCTAGGATGAGAGTTAAATATTTGTGTGCATATCTCCTTATAGTTACAGTTTTTCGTGCCTTATGGGTGGGTGCACTGTTTTATCCATGCTGTGCGGGCCTACAGATTGAAATGTGCATTTAATTGTTTCAAATTTATCTGCATAGGGAATACTGCTTTTGAAACAGGTGTTGGTACTGTTTTTTTCGTAGAAATTGTAAATTAAAGAGACACTGATTACTTTGACGTGTTTTTATTTAATTTGAGTATGACAGCAACTGAGTTTTTTTTTCAGTTATAAGAGGGGCATGCTGTGGTCTACAGTTAATTTTCCAACACTGGGAGCAATAGCATACATTTTACATTTTTGCACAATGCAGTAAAATTTCTTTAATCCAAAAATTGTTTAGGAAAATGCTCTTGGCAAATCACTGTCATATTGTCAGTAATGTGATGCCTACATTTTCTGACCTTCAGTTATGTAGGAAAAAAATATAATTAGACATGACCTCATTTTAAATGTTCTACAACTATTGTTATGTTAGTGCCAAAGAAGCATGACTCCTCCTCTTATTACACAAGGGATTTAATAACACCACTACATTAATTTGTCAAATCACAGGTGTAGTTTGTGTTGTTCATAAGTCACCAGTATACTGTTCCTCATTACCTTTTAATGAATGTCCTAACTTAATGAGTTGCAAAACAAACCAAAAAAGACCAAAGAATGTCAAGAAACATAGGCACTGTTACTTCAACAATGTATGATTCTTATGTTTTTTCATGCACTGGTCTATTGTGTGTGTCAGTGGTCTCTGCTGCTGTAACAGTGGTGGGTCGGAACCTGTTTCTGAGGTGGATATAGTGTATGTATGTGTATTGCTGCTGGTTTCTGGTTGTTAAACGTGGGCGACCAGGTCTGTTGTTGTTCCTCTGGACAAATAATGTTGATGTACGTGCACTATTGTGGAGTGACGGACATTTACTGCTCTGGTGACTTTTCTGGTGGTTCGCCCTGCCTCCTGCATTCCAATGACACAATCCCGGTCAGGTTGCCCCAGTCGTGGCATTCTTACAGATGTCATTTTCTCCAAAGCTGTAGTGCCTTTTAATAGGATTGGGTGTGTTTGACTGAGGAGTAGTTATTTGGGATTGGTTGCACAAAGGCAGTTCACAATAATCATCTGTGACCAAATCCCACATGTTGACAATTATCATAAAGGAAACCATAAATACATTTGTACAACTAGTTTTATTAAGTGAGAAAGGCTCGTCTAAATCTGGGCTACTTATATTCTATGCCATCATCCTGCTTCCAATTGCCTTATAATTTTAATTTACTAAATAAATCCATGTTTCATCTGAGTCTAATCTAAGACCTAGGGCAGGGGTCGGGAACCTTTTTGGCTGACAGAGCCATGAAAGCCACATATTTTTTAAATGCATTTCCGTGAGAGCCAT
>JAQQAE010018285.1:0-11234 GCA_029823295.1 Pseudamia nigra
CCTGGAGCCTATCACAGCTGACTTGAGCGAAGGCACGGTACACCCTGGATGAGTTGCCAGTTCATCGCAGGGCTGACCACAACACATCTCTCATTTACCCTAAACTCTAAATAGTCCGTTTTTGTGACATTAAAGCGTTCATACCTGGTAAATGTGGTTCAGTTTGAAGTGTTTCAGGAGGAGCAGCAGGATGGCAGAGATAGCCTTCACGATAATCTCTTTGTGTCGATTAACGTCAACACCGAGTTTCATGCTTTGCAAGACTGTGGTTCTGCAGAGGCAAACAAATCACATTATGAGACACACCAGGTATTTCTAAACCCCAAAATACGTTTAAAAAATAATCTTTCTTTTGTGACACTGCTGTTATTATAAGATATATAACACGATGACTTACGGCATCTCCTCCGGCAACACGTCTGCCAGGATGTTGATGGAATCCGTCTTTGCTTTAGAGGTTGGTGCAGCTGCAAGAAGAATCTTCAGCAGAGCAATCTGACGATCAGGGAGACAAAACAGTGAATAATTACAAAACCAGTCTCATATGGACACTTCAGAATAATTCCTGTAATGTGTAATGTTAGAACAGTAACAGCATCAGCAAAAGGTGGTTGACATCCATTTACACATAAAAATGACAGGGTAAGTTCTACACTATATTGGCTTAAAAAAAATAATAAAAACACACACCCACACCCACACACACACACACTGAAATCACAGCTGCACTAACCATGTACTGAGGTAAACTGGGTAAAATTCCCTGATATAGCAGCTCAGTGGCACACATTTCCACCTCTTCTTCACCCTGAAGACACAGTAGAACATTATCAGAACAGTTCAACAGTCTCATACAGAACAAATAACCTTCACAGCCTGAGCTAGAGGTAGAAATTAGGGAAGCACCATAAAACATTCACAGCCTGTGAGATCGTTAGTTTAGTTGAGAATTTTGTTGAAAACTGATCTAATTAGCATTAAATACAAAGCATGGCTCTTTTATTTACATCTGTGTTATGCATATATATTTACAGGAGTCTGTTTCTTAATTTGTGTAATTCCTCCACATTTTTTTCAACTTACACCAGACAGAGGGGTTTTCTGAAACTCTTCTTCCTTTGCAATCTGAATCTCAGCTATAGAAACATACTTGTGCTGAAAGGAGAAAAAACTAAAATAAATTCAATAAATTCCAGCAGTTCTGTGGTTATTCGAAAGGTGCAACACATTCAGGCATAAAACACATAATAAAAAGATGCACTACCTGCTTCAGTGTCTTAATGCTCTCGTGAATTGGCCGAGGTAGACCAACGACTGTATCTGTATCACTATAAGACGGAAATAAACTTTAAAATGCAGTCAAAGCACAGACAAGGGTGAATGTGCAAAGTAAAATATTATACCTCAAGCACCCATGAGAGAATGAAAAGCAAACTCACTTTCCAAGTGTGTACCCAATGAATTTACTTCTACTTGATTCCAGGAAATTTTCAATATCCTTTTCCCTGTTGAAGTGGAGACAAAGGCATTTTTATTAGTGTTAAAGAAATATACGTGCATATTCTTTCTCAAACTACAGTAATTTTTAAGCTATTATGTATTTGTGCAAAGATATAGAAACATCATTCACTTGATAAGCATAAGATAATAACAGAAAAGAAGAACAGTACCTGACTTTGGGAGCCCAAGGTAAACCTTTAGGGAAGGACACTCTCTCTGACGGAGGGTGTGGAATTGGTGGAGGCATCACCTCATCTCGCTCCAGAGGGAAAGTCTCGGGCTCTATAGAGTTGTCATTGTCATCATTGTCATCCTCATCCTCTCGTGAGTCATCAGCCTTGTAAGGATCCTTTTCATTAAAAGCATCTAGATTATCCTGCTTGATTAACGCCTGCAGAAAAAAAAATGAAGGTATAAAAGATCCACACTTGTGCTTGATGCACATGATTTATATTGAATTGAAGAGGTTTTGTTTGGAGCAGGAGTTTCTACCTTGTGTTCCCTTCTGGCCCGTTTCTGTTGCTGCTCTATGAGGTCAGATGCAGATGCAGGAGGAGAAGCAGCCCTCATACTGCGAATCACTCGAATGCTGTCCTCAGGAAGAGGAGGCAGACCCAGCTCCTCACGCTTCTGAACCTTTATACTTTGGAGCTGCTCAAAACCTCCAAGAGTGAACTGAAACAGAAAGAGAACTTCAGTACATCACATTCTTTATTTCAGACCTATGTTTTTGTGTGGTGTCCATCTCTCACCAATATGCTCTTCCACAATAGTAGTAACACCTTCTTCATTGGGAAGTGAGGAGCATGACCACTGCAGAACTTGGTAACCATACCGAAAAGCATGACAGAAATGGGTTCATTGTTGAACAGTGGAGACCCTATATGAAAGAATCCACAAAGGAGTGCTGTAATATAACTGGTTTGAGATACAGTGCCCTCCGAAACTATTGGAATAGCGAGGCCAATTCCTTTATTTTTGCTGTACACTGAAAACATTTGGGTTTGTCATCAAATGATGAATATGAGACAAAAGATGAGTACAGTGGAACCTTGGACAACGACCGCTTCTGACAACGACAAATTCAGATACCGACGAAAAAAACTGCAAAAAAATTGAACCTCATAACAACGAATTATGCGGACGACGACGCCCGGATCACGTCTGCGTCACTTCCGGGTCGCAACGAGAATGGCCCGGAAGTCAGAGCACTAGCCGCTAGCGCTAGGGAAGCTAGCGCGTCACGTATGCATCATTTCTGGGTCTCGACGAGAATGACCCGGAAGTCAGAGCGCTAGCCGCTAATGCTAGGGAAGCTAGCGGCTAGCTCACGCTAGCCAACTGTGAAACAAGACTGCCTCACCATTGGGATCTATGAATCAGCTCAACTCCTTAATGCAGAACCCGACAGCGTGGTCCTGTGTGTCCTAACCTCTGCCATCGTAAGCTAACTCCACTCCGGAACCGGCTATGTTGTTAGCCGTTTATGTCAGCAGCCCAGACCGTGTCGACACGGTCGGACATGGGCACGGGCAGTGACACAAGCAGTGCGCCAGCTTGACACAGCACTGCCCGGGCAGCGTTAACACGCCTGGGCAGTGCCGTGTCGACATGGTCAGACATGGCACTGCCCGGGCCGTGTCGACGCAGCTAACAGCCATTAGCAGCCTCGGTCTGTGTTAAGAGTCGGCAGCTCTGGTCTCTGGAGTTGTTCACAGTTATGGACGTCTGCAGTGTCCACGGACAAACTACCAATTCATAAGCCAAGGTAAGAATATATTCTGAATCATTTTTAGAACTAATTTCATTAATTCCCTTTCAGATAATTAACATAACTTCCCTTTCAAATAATAATAATGAATAAAATGCAGGTAGGGGTGTGTAAGACATACTTTATATATGATAATTTGTCATGGGTCCAGAATGGATTAGTTCGTTTTACATGTAGACAAAATGTTTCTATAGACTTCTGAGTTCAATTTGCTGCTGCCATCATGTGTTACATCATCAATGAAGATCAATGACCCCGTCCCAGACGAAGCCACACTTTAGCCTTTCCATCACTTTGATAAAAGGTTCATCTTTGTCTCATCAGTGCATAAAACTTTGTCGTAGAACTTTTCGGGGTCATCTCTGTACTTTTTGGCAAATTCCAATCTGTCCTTTCTGTTCTTATTGTTAATGAGTGGTTTGCATCTTCTGGTGTAGCCTCTGTACTTTTGTTCCTGAAGTCTTCTATGAACGGTGGATTGTGATACTTTCACTCCTGTTCTCTGGAGGTTGTTGGTGATGTCACTAACAGTTATTTTAGGGTTTTTCTTCACAGTTCTCACAATGTTTCTGTCATCAGCTACGGATGTTTTCCGTGTTCGACGTCTGTTACTCAGTACACCAGCGTTGTTTTTTTTTTTTTCATTCCAAATGGTTGTACTGGCTGTGACCCATATTTGTGCAATGGCTCTCATTGATTTTCCATCTTCTCTCAGCTTCAAAATTACTTGCTTTTCTGCCATAGACATGTCTATGGTCTTCAGGTTGGTTACACCTGTTTAACTATAAATTCAGTCTGCACAGGCAAAACCCAAAGAGACACTCAGTGATATTTATCGTTTGAAGAATAAGTGTAATAGGACACACCTGTCAGTCTCATGTTCCGATAATTTTGCTCACTTGAAAAAATGGGTTGGTTCAAGCAAAAGGTGCCAACTTCTAAGTTCTTTAAATGATTTTGATGTAAATACCTGGGACTAGAAGCTGAAATACTGATGCTTTGTCTCATATTCATTGTTTGATGTCAAACCCTAATGTTTTCAGTGTACAGCAAAAATAATCTAATTGGCCTCACTGTTCAAATAGTTTTTGAGGGCATTGTGCATAGTGAAGTACATGACATACAATTACAACAGATTTTGGTGACTGAATAAAATTTACCCAGTTCTGCTCTGAAGGTTTCTCTGACAACTCTCCATTCAGGCTTGTCAGCTGGGTCCTCCTGTTGGATTGTTTCCACCATCAGATACATTATGTTCAACAGCACCCGCAGGTCTGTGCTGTCAGCCAGGGAGATGGCAGGTTTTCTGACAGCACTACTACAGGCAGCACTGTTACTGAAACACAGAATTTATGACTGTTGGTTAACAAGATAATTTTGAAGCCAAAGACATTGTAGCCTTTTATTGCCAATAAATACGTCTCAGCATATCTTGTTAAAAGAAAGTTTTTCAAATTTATGATGATTTTTTTCCAAGACTAGAAAAATGCCAAAAAAATCATACTCAATCTCCATATTTAGCAGCTCCACCAGTGCAGAGAAGGTCCCCACATCCAGCAGAAGAAATATGTTGTATCTCATCCAGTGCTGCACTTCAGCCTCAGAGCTGCACTCTGCAAAGGTTCCTACAAAAAAACAAAATATTTGAAAGACAAACATAGGAAGAAAAAATATAAGTTCCTAGATGCATTTTCAGACCATATGTCATTCTCCAAATGAAAATTGATGAAAAATATTTAATAGTCATGTGCACTGACCCTGAGCCATATAAAGAATGGCTCTGGCAACCTTCAGCCTCTTGTCCCGGGCAATCACCTCCAGACTATCTAACAAACGCATGGCATGAGCTCTGTGCTGGTCTGCATCAAGATCTGTCCACTTCTTCTCAGATACTAAGACAGAAGAGGCAATAATAAAAGGCTTAATATTCAAACAACACTTGTTTTAATAAACTACTGTTCAAAACATTGTTTCCCAACATACCATGTGCTCTGAATTCCTCCTCGAAGCACTTTCTATTAAGAGCAAACTCTGGTCCTTCAGTATAACTGTAAAGCTCTGGAAAACGTAAACATGGAACACATGTAACTTAAAAATACATACCAAGTAAGGAGTTAACAAAAAGAGAAAGGTGCCAAAAAAATCTCAACACGTAATAAATGACAAACCTGACAGCTCTGCAGCCCACTTGTCTGTATCAGCATATTCAAACTCCAGGTCTGGAAATTCAGACAGACCCTGTGCACAACATGTACATTTTGTCACTTCACTACCACATAAATCACTACGTTACATTCATAGGTGTATACATATTTTAACACAGCTCGGTATAAATATACGCGCGACGTGTTACAGTTTAAAAAGAAGTTGTCCGACGTACTCTGAACAAGTCTTCAGATTTCTGACAAGTCTGGCCTGTGATTAGCCAACATCTGCTAGCTCGCCTCTGCTTCGTTTCACTGCTTTCCGGTGACACATAGCAATGAATTAACAGTGATCAGTCCGTGATTATTAACAATATGACTTCTATAACGTAAGGTGAAGATATCTATGTTGTCAAATCACGACCGCAGCAGCAGAGTTAGGAAAGTCACACATGCTAACGCTGGGTCCCCGGTAGCATCGTGAAGGCGAGTGCTGCTTTACGGTTAGCACCTAACCCATCATTAATTTATTCCAAACTTTGGTCCACCTACCTCTGAATCTTTTCGCATGTTGCGGGTGAATTCGCCCCTGCTTTTGTTAGGTAACATAGCTCTCTGTTTATTGTTTACAGGTAGCCCACCACCGTTCCCACCGACGTCCATAATTTTCAGCCACAGCGTCCTCTCGCGAGACGTTAGTTAGTAAGCGAGAACTGAGTAACACCGTACAGGAAATATGGGTCAGAGAGGAGATCACTAAATAGCATACAGGTTGTTCCATAAACGTAAAACAAAAAAAGTTCTTTGATTCTGTCCGCCTTTACATGTTTTATGTATTGAGAGAGGTATAAAATTTGGAACCAAATAATATGCCATTCTATTTATGTACTCGTACATATGGGTACAAGCATAGACATAATAAAGATAGACGCCGCATTGGTTGCTGTGCCGTAAGAAATGCGGCCGCCATCTTGGACCGGTCGCCCGCTCCACTCAGCGCTGTTTGGCAGCACATTTAATCCATCGTAACTCTCAATATTAAACTGATTTTCACACGTTTTTTTGTTTGTTTTTGCTGCAGACGTCATACATGTAGCCATGATAGAGGACAAATGGTTCGGCGGATTTTTATATTCATAGTGGGATTAACAGTAACAGAATATTCTGATATAGCCTCGACTGTATACAGGTATTTTGTAAACACACAGTCAACTATTTTAATAATTTGAAGAGACAATATATGATTACGCTATACATACAAATTTACATATATAAACAAAATACTGACTAAAGAACGCATATTTCTATATAAAACAATAGATAGAAGTTATATATCAGAGAAAATGAATATATATATAATCATATATAGAGTATCAATATCATTCATACATACATATATGTTATATATCAGATAGCCATGTATCAGAGGAAATGGATATATATAAATCATAGATGAAGAATCAACATCATTCACACACACACTCCTATATATATATATATATATATATATATATCAGAGAAAATCATAATACATATATAAATCATAGACAGAGTATGATTTATATATGTATAAATATATATTTGAACACCATAGCAATATGATGATGTCATAATAAGGTCCATGACGACACCATAGCTACATTGTTTTTGAGTATATTTTGAGATATAAATCACTTATTCCTCCAAAAAATTTGGTCTGACTGACGAACTGTTTTCATTACAGTGACCCTTGAAGTATGTGAAAGGTCAAAGGTCAACTGTCCTCAGAAGACACACACACACACACACAGTGTTCTGTACCATCCAGTCGGAGTCCGTGGTGACGCAGCTGATCCACTTCCCGTACTGAGGCCGAGCGCAGCTCTGGAACACAGACACTGTAATCAGATTACCCTCTCCACGTGGGCAACTGAAACACAGTGTAATCAGATTACACTCACCTCGTATTTGTAAACCTCGATGCAGTGAACGGAGCGACCGCTTCGACCGTCTGGAAACGTGACAAACTGTTAACGACCTGACGGCTCGCGTTTCTTCTTCTGCCTTTTCTTAAACATCGTTTTTCTGCCTCCGACGTGTCACCGACCAGGAAATAATCAGTGCGACTCACCCCAGATTCTGACGGCGCCGTCTTCTCCTCCGGACAGGATCTCGGCCTCCCTGTCCCTCACGCTCAGACAGTGGACGTAGTCCGAGTGACCCTGGAGAACCGCCTGAGGTCACGACCACATGGAACGACACGAGAACACCTCAAACCAGGTGAAACCACGTCAGGCCAGGGGAGACCATTCAACAGCCTCGCTGGTCCATACAGACCTTAAAGACTCCTTGCTCCAGGTCCAGGATGTGGATGTTGTTGTCTCCTCCTCCAATGATCAGACTGTTCTCCTGAAACAGACACAGAACCAGGCTTGTTATTGATTATTGGCTCTAATCGGTGATCAGATCAGATCAGACAGGTAGAGTCTGTCTCAGAGCAGGAGTTTAAGGTGGACCAGGTTTAAGGTGGGCTCACTCTGGGGTGCAGGATCATGGCATTGATCTCTGGAATCTCCAAACTGGATCTGAAACAATGAAACCCAATGTGTTTAAAGGGCTGTTCCACTCAATTTCACAGCGTAACATTCTTTAATAACTGAGTCATAATCTTTTCAGTTCTTGTACTTTTCAGATTTCCATCCATCCGTCTTCTACCACTTCTCTGTGGGATCGGGTCGCAGGGGCTTGAACAGGAAATGCTACACTTCTCTCTCTCTGGCTACTTTATCCAGCTCTTCTGGGGGGACCATGAGATGCTCCCAGGCCAGCCGAGAGACATGGTCCCTGCAGTGTGTCCTGATCTTCCCCGGGGCCTCCTCCCAGCAGGACATGGCCTGAACGCCTCACCAGGGAGGTGTCAAGGAGGCATCTGAACTAGATGCCCAAGCCACCTCATCTGGCTCCTCTGGATGTGGAGGAGCAGCAGCTCTACTCTGCGCTCCTCCCGGACGACTGAGCTTCTCAGCCCATCTCTAAAGGAGAGACCAGCCACCCTGTGGAGGAAACTTATTTTGGCCCCTTGTATCCCAGATCTTGTTCGTCCAGTCATGCCCCAAAGCTCATGTCTCTAAGTGAGGGTAAGAACGTAGACCGACCGGTTCATCAAGAGCTCAGCTCCTTGTTCATGACGATGAACCGATGCAGAGTCTGCGTCACTGCTGATGCTGCACCGATCTACCTGTCGATCTCCCAGTCATAAAAATTCTGAACAGAATTGGTGACAAAGGGCAGCCCTGGTGGAGTCCAAACCTGACTGGAAACGAACCTGGCAATGCGGACTGAGTTCTGACACTGATCATACAGGGACAGAACAGCCCTCGTCAGTGCTTCCAGCACCCCATATTCCCGGAGCACTCCCCACACAGGGAGTTCTGTGAGTTCCAAATCCACAAAACACATGTAGACTGATTGGGCGAACCTCACACCCTCCAGGACCATGCCCAGAGTGTAGAGCTAGTCCACTGTTCCACGACCAGGATGAAAACCACACTGCTCCTCCTGAATCTGAGGTTCAACTAATCAACAGCTCCCCGGAATAGACCTTACCAGGGAGTCTGAGGAGTGTGTCCCCCTATAGTTGTAACAAACCCTCTGCCCCCCCTTCTTAAAGAGGGGAACCACCTCCCCAGTCTACTAATTCAGAGGCACTGCCCCCGATGTTCACACGATGTTGCAGAGGCATGTGAGCCAAGACAACATCCAGAGCCTTGAGGACCTCCAAGCGTATACCAGGGCCTTGCCACCAAGGAGTTTCTTGACCACTTCGGCAACCCCAGCCCCAGAAGAGCCCACCTCAGAGTCCCCAGGCTCTGCTTCCTCAAAGGAAGGCGTGCTGGTGGGATTGGGGAAGTCCTCGAACTATTCCGGAAGTCGTTCTCCACGGCCTCACAAAACTCCTCCCACGCCTGAGTTTTTGCCTCTGAGATTGCAGAAGCCATGTTCTGCTTGGCCTGCCGGTACCCATCAGTTGCCTCTGGGTGCGAGGGTCGCCACCACAACAGGCACCACCTTATGGCCGCAGCTCCGATCAGCCGCCTCGACAATGCACGCATAGAACAGGGAACTACATTACCATGATCCACTGATGCTGTTGTCATGGAGACCAGAACATAAAATGATTCTACAAAGTGACTCGAATTGATTCGTGTGGAGTTCCTCAGGGAACTCAACGGTTTTGGAAATTGGCTGTGCAGTTTTTATTATAATCCACTATTTCTGCTACAGTTACATCCTATCATTGTGGTTTATATTGACCGACTCTTTAATAAGATGAATCTCTTTCTCAGGATTACATTTTTTATTATAGTTATTCGGTTTCTTTACATCTTTATCGTTTTCGTCTCTTTATTTATTGTTGACACATGTCCCTGATGTGTCTAAAACCATGTGACTCACTTGTAGTTTGGTCTTTTCGTCCACACAGGTTTGACGTTCTGAGGAGAAAACAGACGCGTTAGTCAAGCTCACGTCGTTGTCATTAATTACTTAACGTGATGACGTCCAGGTGTGTTTGCACCTTCTTGATGAGCTCAGTCCAGCTCCAGGCGCTGATTTCTCCGTTCCCGGAGCTCAGCAGGTGAACGTCCGTCGACAGGAGGCAAAACACCGGACCTTCATGAGCTGCAGGTCGAAAACAATCACATGTAAACCAAACAAGACCAAAACTATTTATTTTAACCGAAATTTAGCAACTGAAGCCCAAAGATAAACGTGTCTGTGTGGAATCAAAAGTGAAAAACAGTCACTATCAACTGAATTAAATCAATGACGAACATGTTACAGCATTCTGCGTTTTGTGTTAAATGTAAAGGCATAAAGGACGAAGACGGATCCTATTCTGAATAAATGAAAGAAAAAGAAAATAATCAGGAAACCTGGCAAAAATTTGTAAAATTATTTTCAAAAATTAACAAACACAAAATGAACAAAATTATTGAAAATATGAAGGACCACTAGAACAGCTTCAGTGGCCCTCCTTGGGCCCCGATCCTGGGTTTGGGAAATGCGGGGCTGAAGGTGAGCGACCTGTGAAGGTGAGGATGGGTTTCTGGTTGAGGGCGGTGGCGTCCGGACTCAGTGCCGCCGACAGACTGAAACACAACCACAGGAAAAATGAAAGCGGCGGCGCGCGGCCCGGCGTGCGTTCAGCAGCCGCGCTTCACCAACTCACCTGAAGAGGGCGATCTCTCCGTAGTTGTTTCCCGCTGCCAGGAAACGACCGCAAGGAGAGAAGCTCTGCGAAAAAACTGACATGTGGAGCAGCTGCAAAAAAACACAAAAGTCACCTTTAAAAAGGGTCTGTTGACTGATTTTGTGGAACCGCCTTCGAGTTCACCTCGGTGGACTTTGTGACCATCAGTCTCACCTCACATCATTCATGCTTCTCTTCAACTTTCTCATGATTTCTACCTCATTTAGGTCTATATGTTTATGACGTTAATTTTGTTTCACCTTCTTTTACATCATTTCAGTTGTTCAACGTGTTTAATGTCATCTTTGTTCCACTGTGTTTGTGTTTTTCGTCGCTTTCACTTCGATGAAGCCTTTTACATTATTGCACCTCGTTGCTTTTCAACATCATTTTTGTCTTTCTTATTGTGTTGTACCTCATCTTTTTTCACTCTTTTCTTCTTTCTATTCTCATATTCTTCTCTCTCTTTATTAATAGTGGGATTGCTGAGTCATGCATCAATCCCACTATTGTTGATGTCAGTCTTTATTCCGTACATTTTTTTTGTTGTGTAACTAAGGGGGGGGGGGCACAAGCCAGTGTTGTTTCT
>JAQQAE010018287.1:0-11234 GCA_029823295.1 Pseudamia nigra
CAACAGTGGGTAGGGCAGAGACAGTTGGAAAACATGCAGGGGCACCGGCCCTCAGGACCTGGAATTGCCCACCCCTGCTATAACATGACACTAAGTCCAAATTTGCAATGTTGTCTTGCCGCTGGGTTGCTAACTTGCTGGGTTGCTAACTTGCTAGCTCACTATTTACTATTGTTGTGGTCTGTGATGTTGTACTGTAGGGCAATCGGAAATGGTCCAAATACTAACAAGGTCAAAGAGTACGTACCACCACCTGAAGTAGCCAGACTCAGTAAAACACTTTCATAAAAACGAGGCTCAGAACTAAGAGTTAAGTCTGTACACTTTGTGAGAATATCAGGGAAGACGCTGCTGATAGCTAAGGTTCCACATTGTTAACATGCATCTTTATGTGAATTTCCCCTTTTTTGTGGGATCAATAAAGTATATATCTATCTATCCATCTATGTCTTTATTAGGATTTGAGGTTTACACAGGCTGCGTGATGAAATAAAAAAGATGAAAATACGACTTTTTCCATCTTCTTGGACAATGGAAAATGAGCCCGTTTGAATATTTATTTGTGACATCACAAACCGTAACCAATCGTAGAGCTGAAATGAAACACCTGCTGCCACGAGTTAGTTTTTGAAACAACTAAAAGTTAAAATGAAACCTGACACCCCCCCCCCCCCATGAGCCACTGGCCCTTATTATTGACCATTTCTATTTTCTGAAAATTGTCTGTAAACAAAAATCATTACTGTGTTTTCAGTGGCCTTGTGAGCTACAGGTCAACAATCGGTGTGAAAAGTCGCAACAGGAAAAAGGTGGTATAGTTATATTGCACATAATGACACCATGTATTGCACTAGATTATCTGCACAGTAAATAATGAGAATAAGTGCAGCAGTGTTGCATTTACAGCTGGGTATTTACATTTAAGTCTGCAGTGCTGCACATCGAGTCCTATTGCCATGTAAAAATACTGAGTGGGTGCAAATTAAATACAAAAAGGCAATCGGAAAGTCACGGAAAAATCAGATCAGTGCACTTTATTCTGTCAAAACCCTTACTGAATTCTTTTAATAAACACATTCGCTGCACAGATATGAATGTAAGTGTTAAGATATGGGACTTTTTAAATGCTTGCAAAGTGTGTCTCCATTCCTCTGGTGCACATTTACTAGTCTAAAATGTCTAAATCTACCTCTAGCAAGTGAAAAAAACTTGTGAAAGGTCATAGGAAGGCATTAAATATGTTTTTGGGAACACCCCTAAAGATATTTGTTCTGCTCTGTGATTTATTTATTTTGTGCCGGTTTGATATTTCAACCAGCTCTAACATTCTTGAGCCAAATCAATTGAATTGTGTCTGATGGGAGCGATTTGCCCTTTGCCCTGCTTTTCCTCTCCATCTTCTTTCCTCTCTAGGCCGTGATGAATAAGCTGGACTCCTACTCCTTTGTCGTACGAAGTCTGGTCTCCATGTATATGAACACCCTGGGCATCGAGCTGTTTATGAACCGCACTGTGCACGAGGTCCTGTGGGGCTTCAAAGACCCCATCCTCACAAAGATTCACAACATGAAGCCTGAAGTGGACGAATACTTTGGCCTGATGTGGAAGGTAGGGGACAGCCGACACTTAATGTTTGTACGTAGACGCGGCTCGGAGGGCGGGTTTATGTAAGTTACTGTAGGGCAAAGTGTAAAGCTGAGTCAGAAAAGTGTTGCTGGGTGATCTAAACGAAAAACAAGAGGAAGCAGGTGACGAGAAACATGTAAGAGAAGTGAGATGGCTACATGCTGAGGGAAGACACTTGTACTTCCTGTGGGTTTGTAGATGTGATGCAGAGACAACATGGGTCTCGTGATCCACATGATTGCATTTTGGTTAAGGATAACAAAATATTGGGCTGAGAAAATGCACAGCAGATTTTGGCACACATAATCACATTAGCTGCTGTTGCACACCATGGCACGAAGCAACTTCTTAACCGTCTCCCGCATGTCTTTGTCAGCAGATACACGTTTCTGGGTTTGTGTGTTGGATTCCTGTATGAGCAGCTTCGACTGAACCATGTCTTTTCTGTTTCCCGCAGAAAAACGGTACTCATGAAGGAGAGTTTGTGTTCCACACTGGAGAGCAGAACTACTTGGATTATGGCAAAATCGACACATGGAATGGCCTGAGGTGACCATACAGTGTCACAGCTTTGAAATTCAATACAGTAGCCCTTGAAAATGCCCTTTTTAATGTCCTTTTCTGCCAAGATGGAACTTGTGCTTATGTTTGAGTCGCTTTTTGGTTACATACAGTCTCTTCCTGGTTTTCTACATTATGTCATGTGGTGATTTTCAGTTTAATCACACTGCCCGCACAGGGAAGGCAGCAGCATAGGTTTACGTTTTGTTGGCGTGCTCGTACTCGTCCGACTGCACCACGGCTGAAGCAGCACGGTCGCATGTGCGTGACTCAAACGGTCGGTGCTTTCGGCAGGTTAACGATGTGTGTACGTTCTTAAACGGCTTAAAAATTTTACAACAATAAGGTCCCAAAAGTCCTCACATTTGAATTTGTCATTTGATCTAACGTCCACATAAATTTTTTTTTTTTTTAACTTAGGAATTTCTCTTGTTGCATAGAGTCTTGTAGGTTCATTTGGTGGAAGATTTAACTTTTTTTGATTTATTTTTAAAAATTATTTTGTTCTTTTGTTTTTAAAAAAAAGTTTGTTCTGGGGCCATTTGTGCATTATGTTTTGTTAATTTTCTTGATTATTTCCTTTCATACATTTTTGCATATTTGTTCACTTGATTATTTTATTCACTCTTGGATTATTTTGCTCATTTTGTTTATTACTCATTTCAATTCCATAAAATGCATACTACGTTCACATTTAACATAGTACACTTGATTGTTTAATTTACAGTAGATTTATAGCTCAAAAAACTTAAGTCTGAAATTTGGTTAAAAATTAAAATTCAGCCGTATGATATGTCGACACTGATGCTTCACATTCGCCCACATTGAAGACAAATATTGACTTAATTGTGGCAGTTCAGTAATTAGCCCCAAAGCTCAGTGGGGGAACAAAACAGCTATTTGTCTTTTTTTGCCTTCTAAGTGGTAGGAAATGCCTTGCTTTCAGCACACAGCCTCCACTTCCTCCCACTGGTCCGTGGGTTTGGGACGAGCAGTGCATGAACGTTGAGACATTGGAGTTACTTTGCACTTTATTTTTGAATAGTTATATTTTTGTTTTGAGTTGCACAAAAGACCTAAAATCCTTTTTTTTTTTTTTAAATATCAAATCAATAGAGAGATGTCGTGGTGGTCATCCCATCAAAGCAACATGATCAACGGTACGGACGGCGCCGTCTTCCACCCTCTGATCAACAGGAGCGAGCTGCTCTACATCTTCGCCGCTGACCTCTGCAGGTACTCGCCCACGTCTGTCCGTGTGGGCTTTTCTGTTTGTTTACAGTCTGAAGAAACTGGACAACTGAGACACACGTGATGCTCGTAAACCCGGAGATAAGGGAGTAATTACAACCGCCGATAAGTCATAGGAATGCTGTGGGATGTTGTTGTGAAAGTGCGGGTTTTGGGAACGCGTATGTCATCTGGAAGCTCACGTCAGTTTATTTCAGGGTTTGGACTGGATCTTAAATATCCTTTAAAAATGCATTGACATGGTACCCTCATTCTGATGGTTGGAAACTAAACTAGTATTACTTAATACTTAAAGTTTTGTGTCGCGGTTTTCAAAAACAAGGTTACAGTGCTTCACACTGAAAAACGCATTGAAATAAAACAGTTTTCCTCCCATGCAAGTAAACTAAAGAAATGATAATTGTTAGCAATTAATAAAAACAATAAAACAGATGGAATGTAATTAAATCTCTAGTCATAAAAATAGTAAGGCCTTTAAAAGCATCTGCTGATGTGGACAGTTTAATTCTAATGTTCCACAGTCACCCTGTATGTTTTAGATTTGTTGTACACTACATATTTCTTGCGCATATTGTGTACTTCATTAATTTCTACTTTGTGCCTCTTTATACTTTTAATTCATTACATTTCAGAGGGATGTTGTGTACTCTTCATTACATTTATTTAGCATTAGTCATTTTTTTCTGCATAAGGCAGATGTAGGGGCAAAAATAATCAAAGAAATGAACAAAGTAATTAAGAAATTGAGTAAATATGAACAAAATCAACAATGTGTCAAAATGAATACGTTAATCGACAAAACATGTAAAAATGAATATGTTAATCAACAAAATGCGTCAAAATTAATAAAGTTAATCAAGAAAATGAATAAAAGTGAACAAAGCAATTAAGAAAATGAACAAAGTATTCAAGAAAATACACTCTTTTGGTAAATTTACCAAATTACCAGGAAAATGAGGGAAAACAAACAAAATTGTCAACATGAATAAAATTGAACAAATTCAAGAAAGTGAATGAAAAACAGTCAGAAAATGAGTAAAAATCAACAATATAATAAGTATAAGCAACATAATCAAGAAATTGGGGTGGGGGTGCACTGTACGAGCCCCTGAATGAGGCCCTGATTTCTCTCTGCAGGTCCATCCATTTGGCCTATGTGGAGGACGTGGAGGTGAAAGGCATCCAGGCGTACCGCTTTGCCCCCCCTGCGGATGTCCTCCAGAGCCCCAAAGACAACCCCGCCAATGAGGGTTTCTGCGTGCCAGCTGGAGACTGTCTTGGAACCGGGGTCCTTAAAGTCAGCGTTTGTCGAGAAGGTAGGCGCATGGCCCGGACCCCTCGCCCCAGCCCCTGTTAGTTGCCATGACCTACTTACCCCGCTTCCCTTTGAGGCCCACCACATGACCGTTACCCCTTCAGCCTTTCAGTCAGTCACCATGTCCTCTGCCTGGTGTCCGGCATTCCCAGTGTTTGAGCTTGTCACATTTTGCTCAATACGCGGTTCAATGATTAACTCGGTTAACTGTGTGGTGGCTATTGAAGTATTTTATTGTGGCCATTGAGTGGCCTGTGATTGCTCTGATTCGCTCCAGGAAGATTGTAGTATAGTATCACTTAGAGATACGTTACCCTCACCTCATGATCTGTCTGTCATTGATGTGCTATGCTTTAATCCTCCCATAAACAACAAAAGATTGAACATAAAATGAGCAAAATTATTTACAAAATAATCAACAAAAGTAATGTAGATGAACGTGGTGATCAGAACTCTGCATAAGCAGAAAATGACAACAAAATCAGCAAAGATGTGCAAAAATAACAAAGTAGTAGAATTATCAACAAAATGACCTCATATCAAGACAGTCATTGTCAATAGACAAAATTTTTCAAAAGGCAAAACAAAGTGAGCAAAAAATATTAGTTATCAACAAAATGACCACAAATCAAGGAAATTATCATCAAAGTGAACCAGAGTTCACAAATAATCAACAAAATATTTAACCAAGATTAACAAAATGAGAAATGTTTAAAATACAAAAAAGACAATACAAAATGAAAGGAAAATTAATGAATTGAACAAAGGTGTACAAAATAATGACATTACAAGACTCTACATTTACCAACAAAATGACCATAAACCAAAGAAAATCATCCTCAAAATGAACAAAAGTAGTAGAATTCTAAACAAAATTTTAAAAAAGCAAGATAATGATTAAAAAAGTGATATCAACAAAATTACCATAAAACCAAAAAAATGATAAATAAGGAGCAAGAATGGATAGAATTGTCAACAAAATGAAAAAATGGCATGAACAAAAATGCACTTATTAATAAAATTAACAACATGAACAAAACTATGAAGAATTGGATTAAGAATGAACAAAAGTTTTCAGTGACTGTATGAAACCCGACTCCTCTGGTTCAAATAAAGAGACGCACCCAATTACGGTAGAAGGATCGTTTTTGTGGTACATTACTGACAGCCAATCAGACGCAGCCCTGATGTCATGTGTGGTTTTCAACCTGCTTATGTGGTCACTGCGGTTCACAAAACCGTCAGCCTCATCTGAGGGTACGGTGGTGATTTCCTGCATAACAGTCCTGTCTGACTCATAACCTGTTGTTGCTTCACACAATTTTATGTGTGAGTAATAAAGGGTTAGATTCACTATGGTGTAATTCACTGTATGATGTGCAGCCTCGAGAAGCAGTGTTTAGTATAGACAATTAATGAAATTCTAAAGGACGCATCAGCCGGTGTAGTCATTCCCGACATTAGGCTCATCTAGTTCTTTTGTTTGTTGGGTTTTTTTTTTTTTTTTTTTTTTTTTTAACTTTTTTTAATTTGGCACTCTTTTGATGATAATTCTACTCATTTTTGTTCATGTTGTTAGGCATTTTGTTCATTTTGCAGATGATTCTGCACATTTATTTTGTATTTGCAAAATTTTCATCATTTTGTCTGTTTTAATATGTTAATTTTGTTGATTTTCTTGGTTTCGTGGTTATTCTATTTTTTGTTTTTGCCATTTTTAAAAATTTTGTTTTAAAAAACCTACAAGTTTTTGTTCATTTTGATAATTTTCTTTATTTTTTGGGTTCATTTTGTTAATTTTCTTTTCATTTTGTTGCTCATCCATGTTCATTTTGTTTGTTTGTTTTATTAATGTGTGAATTCTTTTCCGTCATAATTTTGCTCATTCCTTGCTCATTCATTGCTTTTTTTGTTCACTTTTTAAATAATTGGTTCATTTTTAATATAATTGTAAAAACTCAATTCAGTCAAGTTTAATTGTATTCGTATTGCGCCAACCATAGTCTGTAGGCGTTTCAAAATTCAAACTCAAAGCCCAAAAAAACTAGGCGGCCATCTTCCTCAGTGGTTTGGGGTTTGTGGGCAGAGGAGAGACAAAAGGGTAAAGAAAGTTAACTGTAAAACGTGCAAAAGGAAAATTGCTGAGATTTTTTGTGCACGTTTGAGTTCAGAAATGTCAGTATTAGTCATCTGTGCATTTTCTTTGATATGCTAACAAGTGGAAGCATATTGTAATACAGCCCATAATAATCACACTGACGTTTTCTTTAAACATTAATTTAGAACGAGCATTGTAGTAAATGAAAGGAGGAAGGACACAGGATGTTTGAGTGCTCATTCTTATCTGCCGCTGTATGTCAACACCTGTATCTTGACACACGTCCTCTATGGCAGTGTTATCTCGCCGCACCCTTTAATCCTCTTGTTGTTGACTCATCCCCTCAGTGACTCCTGTATTCTGTTTTTCTCCACCCAAAGGTGCTCCCATCGTGGTGTCTTTCCCTCACTTTTACCAAGCCGACCCCGCGTACATCAATGCCGTGGAGGGGCTCAACCCCAACAAGGAGGAGCATGAGACGTACCTGGACCTACAGCCGGTATGAGGAGGAGGATGATGATGCAGCTTTATGACTGTCTTATCTAAATAACATAGAGCGTGCTAATTATGATTCATACTGCTCTGTTTTTCCTTGCAACAGATTTTTGCGGTGTCGCGTGTAGGACTGAAAATGGCTCTTGGTTCATTTTGCACATTATTTTTTTCATTTTTGTCATTTTCTCTTTTTTTCCATTGGCTTGATTTTGTTCATTTTTCATATTGTGAATAATTATGATGATCATTTTTGTTAACCGTCTAGATTATTATTGTTTATATTATTATCCCATTTTATGGATATTTTTAGAATTTTCTTGATTATTTTGTGCCTTTTTGTTCATTCATATTAATCTTTGTTCATTTTTTTTCTTTTTTGTCTATTTTCTTTGATTTTGTTCACCAACGTGATTTATTTTCATTTTTTAAAAATATTGTGCATTGTGTTCATTATCCTGTTTCTTCTTCCTTTCTTTGGCTGTTCCCGTCAGGGGTCGCCGCAGCGAATCATCTTTGTTCATATTTGTTAATTGTCTCAATTGTCAATTGTTTTCATTTTTGTTCATTTGGATGTGATTTTTTTTTTTTTTTTTTGTCAAATTCTTTTGCTTTATTTTTGATTATTTAGTGGACATTTTGTTCTTTTGTTGATTATTTATTTCATTGGTCATTTTTATTAGTCATGATTTTTCTGATTATCTTGTACATCTTAATAGTAAAACATACAAATGCTGTGTTATGTGGATTTTGGAGTGTAGGTCCCAAGGAAATGCTACATTTATTCATTGCTTTTTAATCTTGAGCCCAAATACTGCTGTACAAGTGGATTGTTGGTTAAATTTTTTTTTTTTAAGACTGAAAATTACCCTACTTTGATGATTTTTGTCTGTTTTTGTAGACTACAGGAGTCCCCATTCGTGCTTGTAAGAGAGCCCAGCTCAATATCATTCTGAAGCGAGTACGTGGCTTCCCGTAAGTCCACACTGTTGAACTCTAACCCACATAGCCGTTGCCGCACGGTTCCGATCATTCCCTCCACACGTTGAATTTGCTTGTCCCCCCTGACCTTCGCTTCTCTCGTTCCAGCAAAACCAAGCACATCAACCACACCATATTCCCCATCATGTTTGTCAACGAGGTGAGACTGTGTTTTAACAGAGTATAAAACAAAATAAAAACCCTTTCTGAGAACTGAAACTCAACAGCGACGTGTTGTCTCTGCCCCAGACGGCGACCATTGATGATGACTCCGCAGCTCAGATGAGGACGCTGCTCTTAATTGTGACCCTTGTGTCAAACTTCCCCGTATTCATCGTGGGCATGGGCATCATTCTCCTGCTGGTGCTCGTCGTCATGTTCTGCCGAAACCGCCAGAAGAAGGTAGGAAATGTTGCTCTCAAGTATGCAGCTTTAGAATTAAATGTATTAATCCAGTTACCCCCTGTTAGAAAAGTGTGCACCACCCACTTACATTAGCTCAGAGTAACCGAAACATAGATTAATAATGGAAATTGGTTATGTCCTTCAGTGCTGCAGTTTTTGAGTGGGTTGACTGGGTTTTTGCATGGGAGCAGATTCCTGAATTAACATCACAGAGCTGCTGCAGTTTAACCCCGAGCTATGCGCATGTTCTAACACATTGCATGATTCCTAAGCAGCAAAGCCAGCATGAGCAGTTTTCCTCAATACTGGGCCAAATGGTGTTTTTTTTTTTTTTTTTTTTTTTTTCTCTCCCCTGCTCAGTGTCTTCTAACAACTACTGCATCTGGTGAATCGTTGTATCTTTGTTTTTAGGAAGGAAGTTTGTTAGTTTCCTTTAATTCAGCACATTGTATGAGCCAGATGTGAGGGCTACTAAAGTGCAGTGAACTACAGTAGACCTGAGAATGATGCACAGCACATGTTCATCTGTTATCATAGGTTATCAGCGCTGTTTATCTGAACCTCAGTGGAAACCTCGGCGTCCTCAGATTACTCAAGTCTAGGTCACACACTGTCCTGAAAGCCGCTTGCAGTAACAGGCTATCACAATTTATTGCCTGTTAATTTGCTTGCAGTTTGACGAGAAGATGTGCACCAATTTATCTGCTTGTAAATATGAAGCTGCAGCCAGTGAGGTTAACTTTGCCTAAAATGTGGAAACAGGATGAGCTTGTCTTTAAAAAAAAAAAAAAAAAAAATTAGGAAACACGATCAAGAAAATTAGTTAATATAATGACTGTGAAGGTGAACAAAGTGAACACACCAATAAGATGAACCAAATAACCAGGAAAATGAGTAAAATTGAACAAAATAATCAAGAAAGTGAGCAAAATGGACAAAACTACAAAAAAACTCAAAATGAGCAAAGATGAGTAACAAAATGAGCAGAAATGACAAAATCATTGAGAATGAAAAAGAAATGAGGAAAAATATTAAACAATATACCGAAAGTACCCCAACAATTGCATTATTCATGTAGTGTTTTTTTTTTTTTTTTAAGATGATAGTGTTTTTTGGGAGGACAAATGGACATATTTTACAAATATTGAGGAAAACGATTTGCTCCCATTCCCCCTGAAATCTACACCTATGTACAGCAGTATATATTTTTTAGGCTCAGTGTATTTTTATAGCACATAGCCAATGTATAAAAGTGCCACATTGTGGTCCTAAGTTGTCAGACGGCTTCTAGTTTTGCCGTAGTTGCTTGGAATTGAACCAGCTCTAACTTGCTGCTTAACATTCAAACATGAGTGATGTTGATTTTGCTAGTGTTTGCTGTTAGCGAGATATCCAAATGAGCATTTCTCTCAAAATAAAACTATTGTTTAATATACACTTGTAGGCTATTATTTACTTGTATATTAGAGCATTGAAAGTTCAGCATGTAAGAATTGTGTGCGTTTGTTTGCCTCTGTGAAGTTTGTGTTGGAGTCTGTCGTTTGCTAATGGTAGCTAAAACCATTTTCTGGCTACCAATAGCTAATGTAGATGACTGTCGCTGTCGGGAAGCTAAACACAAGCTTTATCGATTTCTGCAGTGATTATAAGAATTATTACAGAAAAGTCTTATATAAAGTAATACAGAGTAATGTCGAATCCGACAGCCATTAGCTTAGAAATGAAAGACCGCTGTTAGCTTAGAAATAGTTTAAACTGAGGGGCTCCCTACACAAACTTCACACGCAAACAAATTAAAACTTTTAAAAAGAAACTTTGAAAAAAATGCTTAATGGCAATATCAAGTGTTGTATTAACCATGTTCTAATTTTAATTTTCTGTAACCCCCCTTTTTTCCTTTCTGTTTTAGAACGAAGTAAAACGTATTGATTTTACTGAAGCTTTTCATTCTTTTACTGTAAGTCTTCATTTTTGCCTTGTTTGCTGTTCTCTTTTAATTTGTCTGTCATTATCATCATTTGAATTGAATTTCAATTATTATTTAATTGCCTTTTATGGGATGTAATGTTTTTTGAAGTCCTCACCTCGCAGTGTCATTGGTTTCATTATTAAGTTGTCTAAAGTGTTTTTGTGGTGGCTTCTATTGTAACTGGTGCAAATGTAGATTAATGTGAACATTTCAGTCAAAACATTGATTTCCATTTGAATGTAACTGGTAATCGTAAAAGCGTATGTCATAATTTTGGAAATCTTGCTACTCCAGTGGTTTTTCTAACATTTACTTCTTCCTGACTCTCCCTGTCCAGACGGCAAAAGATGAAACGGCCTACACTCAGGTCAGCGACAAACCCGACGGGCCGGCCGATACGCCAGCCAACCAGCCAATGAAGAACGGCTCTTACATTGCCATGTCTCCAGTGGAGGCCCAGAAGTGTTGATCAAGGACCTCTCCCTGTCCTTTAGAGCTCAGGAAGGGGGCTGAGGGAGCAGTATGGGGGCGGGGCG
>JAQQAE010018288.1:0-11234 GCA_029823295.1 Pseudamia nigra
TTTATGCCGGGCCAGATTAAATCATCCAACGGGCCGGGTCCGGCCCGCGGGCCGTATGTTTGACACCCCTGCACTAGCAGGTCTATGAAAAAATTAAAATGTTCCATGAAATTGCTGTGCTTGATGGAATTTCATTATCTCAAAAATAGCAATGGATTAATTGGATATTAGTCATATTTTACATATTGGTAGGAATGTGTTAATCCAGATGAACGACACAGATTATATTCATGTCATTTTTGCCACAGTGCAAACATGTATGATTTATGAGAACAATACTGGAGAAATCCTCAAATATATGATGCAGATTGAAACATGTTCTCTGGAGTAAAGTGTCGAGTGGGAAAAACATGAAGACAGCATCATGTGAATAATGTACAATGGCTCAGATACATTCAGCCAAAATCACACTTCAGTTATGGTAGTAAATGGTATAAGCTGAGTTCTCATATCTCTGTGGGGTGTTTTCCAGTGCTTAAAGGCAAACTATTGCACAGTGAAACAAGCCTGGTGTGTTTATGAGGTCAGTTTAGTCATTCATCGCTTGCACCCATCTGCTGGCTCATGCCCTATTCAACAGCTGCATAGCAAAGGCCCAACCGAGTCATATCAGGGCAGGATTCTCCTTTCAGTCAATGTCAAGGAGGAAAAAAATCAATGCCTGCTTATCTCATCGGGTCTCACCATCACTGCCCAATATTTTCAACGTCCTCATTGCGATGTTTGCATGTGCAATAGGTCACAGGGCTATTAAATGATAACAATAATTAACTCAATATAATTTCCTCATTATCAATTTTGCAAATGCTGGATGAGCATTCAGAAAAATTCTGAATACTTGGGCAGGACACAGAAGCCATGCATGCCATGCTCTACTGACACACATGAATCTAGCAGTAGACAATGGCAATATGCCAGTGTCTGCTCTGCTCAACCCACAAAGAAAAAACAAAACAGTCAGCAGGTTGTGTTGCTCAGTGGAGACGCTGTTCTGGAGTAAGAGTGAATATTTTAGTCTCTCATTTGCAGGTATTCTCCTTCCTTCCACTGTCTTTATGTTAGCACTTTGAACGCCCCCTCTCTGTGTGGAAGAACATCGGCTGCTGAGCTGCAACTACAAGCTGAAAATGGCATATTATTTTTTTATGTGGCATTATCTTATGTAGGCAGTTAGTTGCTTTAAAACTAAACCATGCTCCTTCATATGCACACTTGACCACACCAACTTCTCTGCTGACTACTTTCTAAGGCACTGTTGCATCTTCTGCTCAAAGCTTCCCAAGATGAGTGAGATTCTCAAGCACTGCTACAGCATTAATGAAGTGTAGCGATACTGCAGGTGTGAGTAAGACTAGTTTTAGTGTTTAAAGAGTTTGTTCTACTCCAGATTTGTGAAATCTTTAGCTCTTTGACAAGGGCTTACCAGGTTTTATTAAAAGAGAGAATAGTTTACAACCACAAAGTGCCCACGTCACAGTCATTTGCAGCAATTTAATTTTAATCTTGAGCACCACTAGATTAGCATTGCTCTGATCATAACTCAAAATAGTCTGCAATTATTTTAGAATGTAAGATTATAAGTGGTGAACCCTCTTCCTGAAAACCAGGTCATCAGGAAGCTGCTGTTAAATGCAAGCTTGTGTAACTCAAAGTGTCTGAGCATTGTTCCAAGAAACAAATTAACAGTGAACAAATGTTACTATTACCATTATTAGTAGGCTTATCGAGCCATGTGTTTGGGGTTGCCGAGCTGTGTGGCTCTGTGGGGCTGCCGAATGGGGTTGCAGATGGCAACCGACCACTTTGTAGGTAAGTGCTTCATGATGATTCCTCACATGGCTGTGCAGCTGGTAAGATGCACCACCCACAGGAGTGATTGCAACTGTGGCCTTGGTAAGAGCAAAGGATGTGGACTGTGCAATCTATTTTAACAATGAGTGGTGAGGTCCAGAAGGTAACTCTAGCCTAGCCCTTAGCCACCACTTCACAGTAGTGGTCTGGCACACTAACATCATACTGGGTCTAGTTGAAAAAAAGTTTCACACCTGAGAGTTTGCAAGACTTGTGAAACACAAGTTGCTTCTCCGAAGGGTTTCTAGGACTTTTTTTTTTTTACCCGTTCTGGCATATTTAAGATGAGAATTTACTGTTGCAATATAGCAGATAAGTCAGAAAACATGAAAAAGCATGTCATGGGCATGTTAAATTTGATTTGATTTCACATTGGACAGGCTCATTGGTAAAAGGTGTGGAGATCATGATTTGGAATCATCAAAAATTTGATTGTGGAACACTGGACACTTGTCACTGTGAACAACTGCGTCTTGGTGAAGTAGCAGAATAAGAGAAACCAACAAATGCTGAAAAACCAGGAGGAGATCCTGTGATCACAAACGTGGTGTTGTGATTATCTGAACTGTCAAACTATCAGATAACAATACTTTTAATTAAAGATAGACCAATGTGGTTTTTTCAGGGCCAATATGGATTATTACCATCAAGGAGGTCAATAACCGATATTTGGAGCCAATATTCATTTGCAGTAAAAGTGAAAATATTGGCATCACAATTTTGGATAATATAAACTCCAACACTTAACTTCATTTAAATGTATTTAAGCATATGTTTATCAAACAGCTTTTTTCAGATTTGTAACATGTTAAATGTTTTTTTTTTATCCCAGACAATAGACATTTTTGTTTTAAAAATCTAACATAAAGTGCATGAACTCCCAGACTCAGACGCATGTCTTCTGAAGTTAAATGAAAACTTAAATAAATAAATAGCTCCATGAGGTTTTCCACAGTAAAGCGTCATTTATCAAAGCATTTGGAAGCCTGTTGTTGATTTTATGATGTAAATATTGTATTTTAACAACCTGTGATGGCACGTACCCTATTTTTAAAAAGTAGGCTGATACATTACTAACCATTAATGTTACTATAGCTGAAAAATAGAACATTAGAGTAGGAGAAACTATTCCTCCCTGAACACCATGCAGTTCATGTTGGCTTTATGATGCACTTACATTAAGTTTTAAGTCTTGAACAGTAATGTTCTGCTCCTCTACCAGAAACTATCAAACACAGCTTCATGTTTATTCGAATTTGGGGAGAGTCTGCTGCTTTAACTTAGTATCTGCTGTCTGGAGCGTCTCCGCTTGGTCAAACTTTCCCTGCTCTAAGCCGTGTGTTTGTGAGCACTGTGGATGCACAGCTTTCACTGCTGATTGGCTGTTACCTGTGTGGTGGCTTTGCATGTAACCAATCAGATGGTGCTGTGGGTGGGACAATGCTAGAGAGAGATTAGTAAGTGTAGACAGAGATGCGGCTGCATCAGAGCCAAAATTACCCAGTTTTAAATTGAGCTCTTATCGGCCAATGCCGATATGTGTCAAAATGCACAATATTGTAATTGCTGATAATCTATTCCCACTTTTAATGATGGAAATTAGCTTTTTGTTAAATCCGGTGTGCATATCTTTTTATTCTTACAAATAATTTATGTAAGCGTACGCTGTCCTTAATTTAAAAAAAATGAAGACAGACTTTATAATGACTCACAGTTCAGCCCAGAATTATTTGTAGCCATACCAATACAGTATTACTATATTACTATATTTTATATATTATGTTTGTGACAAACAAATTTATTATTGATATAAATGATGACCGAAGATACACCAGGTTGTACAGAAAAACTGTAAAAAATGTTTCATGAAATACAGTGGGTTTTTTTATTGGCTTTTTATTTCAAATATTTATGAATAATGTTATGTCCAGAATTATTCATACCCAAAGCCACAGTCTAAAGCTATCCAAGGTCAAGTTTTTCTGCCGAATGATGTTTTCTTCCTTTTTCGTTTCTTTTTTTGCAATTCCATCCAGTTCTATCAGGCATCACCACAAAGGTATTTGTGGAAAATATCATGCAGATGTTTCAGCGCCAACCTGGCGACTTCACTCCAAACCAGACATGTACAAGTATGATAAGTGTGTTTTTAAAACAAACTTCAGGGTTAGTTGAGCTGCTTGACAATGTCATGAATGTTCAGTTCAACTGGATCTAAATCTGAGCTTAAAATGTGTGATGGCAAGGAACCCTTATAATCTCAAACACATAGAGGCTACTGCAAAATAAGAGTGGGCTAAAATGTCAGTAGAGACATGCAAAAACCTTGTAGTTAAAGGTGCAATCTACAATGTTGGCCAGCTAGCTAGTAGCTGATCATTCATAGCAGTCCACTATATATGTTTGTACAGGTGACCTGCCAGTCAACACAGCTTACAACCTCATAAGTGAACAAGTTGAACACAGTTGTAGTGGTAACTTCCACGGAGCCAGCATCTGTAGTTTATCTGACCATGGGGTAACCGAGGAGAGACAGCCTGCATTTCCGATTCCTACAACATCTGGTACAGGTAAAAAACATATGGCATGTGAGCTTGACAAGGATTGGATGCTAGCTTGTTTGCCAACATCATGGAATGCACCTTTAAGTGCAAGGGATATACAAGACATCTTAATGATTTGATGTGTCTGACCTATGAGCTTATCAAATGAATGTCCCTAAAATGCATAAAGTTCCTTCAGTTCAGTTCAATTCAATTAACTGTAAGTACACTTACGAGCATTATTAATAATAAAGAGGTTTCAAGGTACGATAAAGGCTAACAATATAATTAAAAATAGGAAGAAATTAGGTCAACCTTTAAAAATTTTACCATGTTTTGAGATGCCTCTTAATAATGGTTGAATTATTGTTAGAAAGTCGCTTCAGCAGAGCAGCCACAGGCTAGTTATGTCTGCTGAAACAAACTGCAGATAGAAAAAGAAATGATTGGGTGCTTTTAATCTTTGCTGCAGATGTGAACTTGAAAGTGAAGGTAACAATTCTGAAAGGGTTTGGATGCTGTGTCCTTATGCAGTTTTGTGTAATATGTTGGAACCTTAAAAATAAGACACCTCAAGTGGTTTATTCTAATAATCCCCATAAATGAGCTGGTAGTACATTACTGCTGGATGCGTTATGCTGCTCATGGCTCAGGGTGCAGCAACTGAAGCAGCCGAGCTCTGTGTGTTGCTTGTGTCCGTCCTCCTCCTCATTACGTTCCAGTGAATTTTAATGGTGTTCAGGTTCAGACTTTTGGAGTGGTCTCTAAATTTTCTTGCAGAGCTGTATCTGTCAGTTTTTGGTCCAATTTCATGCAGCTGCATCTCATACCATATTCAACAGCTGCAAAGCATGGATGCAGCCTAATTATATCAGGGCAGGATTCCTTTTTCAGCCAATGTCGAGGGGATGAAAAATCAATGTCTGCTTATCTTGTCTGCTGTCACACAAATGTAACAGCAGTTCGGCGTCTCTATGCAGACACTGATACATGAGCAGGCTGGGAGTTTTCACTGGCGGTCAGGCATCTGGTCAGCGGTTCACTTCCCCCCCGCGGTATGCAAGGCCATTAATGGTTTATACTATAACCAGAGGCACGGCTGTCATTCCCGCTTGAGTCAGACAGGGATGAGGCACCGCTGACAGGCAAACATGAATGAATAACATCGAGGGTGATGAGAAAAGATATCGAGGTTGGTGTGACAGCTGAAATGCTGTGGGCATATGAGAAGTATGCCTACAGGACATTCACAACTTGACAATTAAGTGCTGTTTCACTGGCAAACCACCTACCAGACACTCACACATAAACTGGAATATTTAGAATAATGAGCATCATCTATGCAAGCTGCCTTCCCTCTGGTTATAATCAGAAACCTACTCATGGTTCCTCCCACACACAGTGTGATCTCACTGTGGTATCATCTAGCACAGCGTTTCAGCCGAGACAACAGTTATCAGCGGCAGCAGCTGCAAAAACATCTGTCTAACCTTTGTGCAACATAATACAGTCATAGGATTGTTTATTACATTACTTGTTGCCTCATAAAGTACTGCTATTTTTTTTCAAAGCAGATGAAGATGAAGACTGTTTTCCCAAAATGTGTGAACTCACAGCTACAGTAGCAGCCAATTAAAATTCACACAACCTGGTATAAAACTCATTCAAAATTATGTGGAAGACTTTGTGATGTAGAGAAATTCTCTACTTTGTCTCAAAAGGTTTGTTTACCATACAATACCACACCAACTTTATTCATAAAGACCTTTAAGTTTAACTCCAAACAGGCCAAAGTGCTGTACATTGGACCACATTAGCAAAACCTGACAGAGCACAGGTAAGAAATGCAAAACACAAAAACATAATTTAAAGTAACAATTGTGAGATGTTAAGACATGCGATATTGATTTTAAACAAATAAAACTTTATTTTATGAACCAAGGACATAATCCACCTCGCATTTGTTCCATCTCTTTGATTTCGGGTGCAAAGCGGATACTGAATTAATTTGGCAAGGCTCGAGAACCTCGTTGTTTTCCTCACCACATTTAGCTGTGTGCTTTTCAGTGGAACGAGCTGTTTTCTGATCAGCCTCAGTGACAAAGCGGCTGGTCCGTTCTATGTGGTGTTTGCTCTCAAAATACTGTGCATGTCTTTTATGGCTAATCTAAATCTTCACAGCCTGTTAAGGGATTAGTCCAGCAGAGCAGCGACTTGTTTTCATTGACTTCTCCTTCCCAGGCAGTGACCTGAGTCTTAAACATTCAGCTTGTGATGAAAACCTGGTCAGCGGGCTGTTGATGCAGGCTGAAGTGTGTTTGATAGACTCTGCAGGGGGGCTCGCTCAGGACCACCACCACGAACAGACTAACTAACAGCACCAATCACACGGAGACAGCAGGACTCCGCTGTGACTGAGTCGGGTGGGATGTGCAGTCGCACTGAGACGGTCAGACGGGGCTGTCGTAACATGGTGGCCTGTACTATGATGACTCAGAAAACTGTGGGTCATCTAATACAGTAAAAATGCGTATGTTTTCTGTGTCAGATTAGATTTATTTGTTTGATATGGACGTGAACAGATGCACTGGAATGGCATTATGTAATACACTGCCTGGTCAAAAAAAGTCACACACTAATATTTTGTTGGACCACCTTTAACTTTGATTATGGCATGCATTTGATGTGGCTTCATTTCGATAAGTTTCTGCAATGTCATGGCATTTATTTCTGTCTAAGGATGCATGAATTTTTTTGCCAATTTTTTTGCCAAGATCTTGTGAGAGTCGGACCACTGCAAATTCTTCTCCAGCACATCCCACAGATTGTCAATGGGGTTAAGGTCTGAACTCAGTATGGTTATTCAGTATATTCAGGTCGTCAGCTGACCTCATAACGTTGATGAACCTAGACTTGACCCACTGCAGCGACCCCAGAACGTCGACTGCCAACACACAGGCTTGTATGGTCGGCGCTAGGCATGATGGGTGGTCTCTTCTTACCCTGATGCCCCATCACTCTGGATCAGGGTAAATCTGGACTCATCAGACCCCATGACCTTCTTCCATTGAGTCCAATGTTTATGCTCCCTAGTAAACTGAAGCCTCTTTTCTGATTATCCTCACTAATAAATTAATTTCTTAAGGCTACACAGCTGTTTAGTCCCAGTGCATTGTGTTCCTTCACACTGTGCATGTGCAAATGCTCTTACTTTCATGATAAAACATAGCTATGAGTTCTACTGTTGTGTTTTTTTAAGGATGCGATTTCACCAAATGTTTAAGTTTATTTTTTTTCTGATGACGTTTCTTGCTCAAAGATGATGGTTCCCTACTATCCTTGTTTCATCAATCTCCTTATATGTTTTCTGTGCTCGATGCCAATAATTTGACTCTTGTGAAACAGATGAACATCTTTCCACAGCATGTGTCTTTGACATAGTTGTTTAAGAAATGAGAAGCTACTCACTGCATCAGTTAGGAATAAATCACTTGTTTCCAGCTGAAACAGAATCACCCATGTAGTAATTATCCACTAGGAGGCTCTTAATTATTTGCTGAGTTAAATCCATGTGGTGAAGTTTTTTTGATTCTTTTTTTTAGTTTGGGGGTACTCAGACTAAAAATTGTTGAAGACCCCTGAACGAAAGCATAACTATGATTGTATTTCTCTAAACTGAAATGCCCTGACTGTTTGGAGGTGCCACAAGTATGAAAATGTCAAATCCTCTGTTTTTTTAAATGAGTCAGACATGAAACGGTTCAATGAAAATGTAAAGCATTAGGACATAGATGTTTCAACGGATAAACTTGTATATTTGATACTTCCCATTTTATATTTGGTATTTTGTATCTTGTGTAATACTTCTATGTACTTGTTAAGTGTTTGTGTGTATGGGTGTGAATTTGTTGTGACATGTGTATTGTGCTGCTGCCAGCCTTGGCAAGGGTGCTCTTGAAAAAGATATTTTAATCTTAATGTGCCTTTCCGGGTTAAATCAAAAATAAATAAATAAAATATGATGCAACTCTTTTTTATTATATTTATTAGAGCAGAGCATCAATTTCTGCGACAAAAGTATATGGACTTATACCGTCAGTGCTACTACAGCTTCGTAATTAATATTTAGAAAAACTGGGCAAGGAATTTGCTGTTTCATGGCTTCTTGTTTACATACTGAATAGCAGAGGTCGTAAAACAGAGCCCTGGGGCATCTCTGTGCTGAGACAGTGGACACCTTCCTGTTGTCCTTTGTACATTCACCTCTTCCTCATCCCTTTAGGTATGAGATGAATTACTGTGAGGCATGACCAGAATAATAATAATAATAATAATAAAAGTACCTTTAGTTCTAAAAAGGGAATGAGGGAGTGATGATATTGACATATTATCATTAATAGTGTGGAAAACTTTTTTTCAGTCCAAGATCACTGCTCCCACATGTCCTGTATTCATAAAACTATTTTTTTTTTCTCTGTAGAATGTCTTGGCCTGAATCTCATGCCCCGTTCAGACCAAGCTTCCAACCCGGGTCAGACCTGGGTTCATTTTGTGTATGGAAGGGTTAACTGAACCTGGGTCAATGTTGCATGAAAGGCAGCAACTTTGGGTCAATAACAACAGGGGCGGCAGTTGACAAATGAATGTGTTCTGGTTCGGAATGAGGGCACATCTCAGTGAGGTAACTGTAGCTCGTAAACAAACTTTGGCCAAAACGTATCGACATCTGACAGGATTATGAGATCCAGGAGCGCCTCAGCATTTGCAGAGAGGAGGAAATAAAGAGGCAGCTGATTGGGACGGTGACAGACAACACAGAGTAACGAAGCTGAGGATCCAGAGAGGCAACCGCCGTTATCCTGGTTTGCCATGTTGAGTGTCAGCTCTACGGATTCTTGTACTAATTCACTAAAAAGGCATTGGATTAATTTATAATCATTGCATTTTCAAAGACTAGTTGAGACTAGTCTATTTTCAGCTCCTTTATTTTCTGATATTTTGTGGTGTTTGCATTAGTTACTCTGTTGATATGTTTCCATGTTTTTGAACTGATATTATCAGCTTCTTCAATGATTTTTAGAAAGTTATTCATTCTAACCGTGCACAGGTCAACTTTGTTTCTAAGGCATCAGTGTTTCAAAGTGGAATGTCTTCAGTACAAAGTCAGACTTTCTCATTAGTTCCTAATATCCTGATTCAACCATGTAAGTGAACTTTCATAAAACAACTCTGGAAACTGTTTTAATTAAACAGTTACTGGCTGCCATGACATTATCACAGCAGAGGTTCATTTTTTTTTTTTTTTTTTTGCCCCAGGGGTCTGCAACCTGCAGCTTTGTCCAGTGACAGAGGCAATATATTATAATTATAATTATTATTATTACTATTATTATTATTATTATCATTATTACCGTTGTTGTTGTTATTGTTATTATTGTTGTTGTTGTTATTATTATTACTCAAAATTAACATAGTATGCACAAACTCAAAAAAAAAAGAAAAATGAAGACAAAACTTGTACTGCCTGTCAGATATAATGTTAGACATTTGAAGCTGCATTTATTTTGACATTTGTGATGTGCTTAGGTCTTATTCTTTCAGCCATCTTGAAGGAAAAGTTTGTTGAATGTCACCACATGCTGCCTAACTGTGCACACCAGAGATGCAATGTCGTAAGTCAATAACTAATTTCATTGTGAGGTTAATAATTTAAGGTTAAAAACATTTACATTTAAAAGTTTTGCTGGTAGTTAAAACTGCTTTATTTACATATGTATGGATAGCTAGAAGAGAACATAACTGTGTGAATGGTGACATATTGTGTTTTGCCATTTTCACTCTGTTTGTATTAAGCTGAAATGAGCCACAGTAAACAGCTAATCGAAGCTTACTATGACTCAAGTCATTATTTTCATGCAAGGAAGAGTTTAGCTGGTTGGATAACTGCAGCTCCCACACTGTAGTGAAGACACGACAAAACTGATACAAATAATCCAGAAAATGAACAAAATAATCAGGAAAATGAACAAGAGAACAATACGTGAAATAAAAAAGTAAAATTAACAAAAAAAGCAAAATCAAGAAATTAATCAGAAATGTTACAAGATTAAGCTCATCAGGAAAATTCATCCATCCATCCATAATCTTCTGCTGATCCTGGTCTGGGTCTCCAGGGGCAGCAGCTTAAGCAGAGAAACCAAGGCTTCCCTCTCCCCAGCCCCCTCCTCCAGCTCCTCTGAGGGGTCTCCCAGGCCCCCGCCTACGACTGCCACTCAAACCACAGAGCTGGACCCTTACAGCCCTTCCATCAGGTGGTGGGCCCACAGAAAGGTGTAGTCATAAGGGTCTTCTGAATCACTCCTAGTCTGACCTGTCACCTAGGACCAGTTTGCCTTGGGAGACCCTACCAGGGGTGAATTGCCCCAAACAGCAAAAATGTAGCTGCTAGGATCACTCAGGTACACAAACCCATCCACCACGATAAGGTGACGATTCAAGGAGGGGCTCATTATTTATCCAATTGCTTATTTTGTTCATTCTTTTTTCAGCTTTCTGAAGTACATTTTATGGGAAAAAGTACTCCAGTACATGTAAACAAGTAAATGTACTTGAGTACTACACACCTCTGCATACAACAGAGTATCATTTTGGTGTCGTAATAAGCAGGCTGGCCAGACGTTTTTAACAGACAAACAGGCAAGTAAGAGTTGTTGCTGTTTTTTTAAAGAATCGTGATATGTGTATGAACTTACTGCCTTGTTTTCAAGCCTTTTTCAAAGTCCAGATCCTGAGAAAACCTTTCAGAAAGTCCACGTAAAAACTGGGGTGGATGGTCAGGTA
>JAQQAE010018289.1:0-11233 GCA_029823295.1 Pseudamia nigra
AGATCTTTGAGTCCATCTCATGAAAAATGGGATCAAAAACAAAAGTGTTGCATTTATATTTTTGTTGAGTGTATGTTACCCAGCGCCTATGTACTCAAATGAGTGTTTTAATGCAGCGTTAGGAGCCTTGAGCCTAATGGGAGGGATTTAGTTTGTGCCTCTTAGCCTTGGATTTATTGTATTACTATTAGATTAAAAACTGCTTTGTAATACATTAAAATGTAAAAAAAAAAAAAGAGAAACAGCATCAATAAGAACACGAAATAAGAAACTGTTGCTTTTCAAATAATACCTAGAAAATAGGTACTATGTTCCCCAGTACCTATCTTCCACAGTACTATTGCCATTTTTTTTAACCGCATCTGCACAGGAGACATGGCTGACTTTTGTCTGATTTCTAGCTAATGGACTCTGAAATGGTCATTACACTGGTAACCAATTTTATAATGTCAATAACTAAAAACAGGGCGATCTGTAAGATGGTGATTTGGACACAAAAACTACAAAAACTGTATTGTATGCATACTTTGAATGTTTGAAAACACATTCTGTGATGCCTTTTTCTCGTGTCATGTAAAAATAATCTGAAATTTTATCATTAGAAGACTTGATCTGTTGTTGGTGTGATGCAATTTGGAACAAGAATGAGCACAGCACTCTATCTATATCCAATAATCCTGCTGTTTTTTAACCCTAACCCATGACACTAGCATAGGACCAGGAGTACAGTACAGCTGATCCTGGTCTGGCTGATGGATTCTTTCATTACCACTGCCAATCACCCCTTTATAACATCAAATAACTAAAATAGACAGAAGTGTACTGGATATGATCCATAACACCTTTGAGAAAACTGAGTTAGATGTGCACTGTGGCCCAAGTCCTGCTGACTAATATGTCAGTTGTGGGATTTGTGAGCTATACTGCAGCCGGCCACCAGGGGGCAGCTGACATGTTCTGACTTTACATTCGGGTAGCTATCACTGCGTCCATTTTTACATATATTATTGTGGCTTGTACTAATTGAAGGTGTTATCTAAGTTGTTGGGGCTTAGGGGAGCCAAATCAGAAACTACCAGAGGTGTTGATTAATGAAAACCACAACAACCTATTTAACCGCTGCAGTATGCACATCCTGGGACAGTGTGAAGATAGTCTACAAAACTTAAAGGCTGCTGCAGGGATTAGGTTTCTTCACTTATTTCAGTGGCTTTTTTTTTGCAGGCGAACCCCACTTGGCTTTTCATTCCATGCATTTTAAGCGCGTCAGGGGTGAATCTCCCAATAGTCGCTTTCTACTTTAATCGACCTCTAGTTTGTTTCATGTCTACAAGACAGGAGGAGGCAGAATCCTAAGTATGAATTGATTTTTGAATGAGCATACATTTACTTTTGAACACCTGCAGAATACACTGAGGCCGTGTTGTGCAGCACAGCAAGCTGTCTTAATTGATTTGGGTAATGAACAAGGCCATGCTTTCTGTCTTTTGACTCAAGGTCACTCTGCCATCATAGTTTTAAGCTGTGTCCTCTGGTCTTTATAAAGGACCAACTCACCATGAAAGTGTATCTGGGCCGAGGTGAGAAGGTATCTGCTGTAACTAATGGGTTTATTTAATTCAATTTATTGCCTCAGCCTGTGCATCATATGAGACATGCTGGCCACTGTAAGATTGAGGTTTCTTTATGAAAGAAAGAGAGATTAACCCCTTTTCAGAAGGGCAGAATACGCTCTCATGTCATGCTGGATTTTTGTGCCTAGATAGCTGGATGTATAAGTCTGCAGAACTAAATGAATATAGGTTTGTGGAGAAATGGGGTCCTGGGCTTGTTTCGTACGAGCCTTCTAATCAGCATCATGCTGTGTCTATGCTCGCCAGACTGGGTATCTGTAATAAATGAGGGCTTTGTCAACATGTCCACTTTTTGATTACAAGGAAACAGTGTCTTTTGATTTCAATGTGTCAGACGAAAAGCACTCTAGAATATTTGTCTTAGCAAATATTTAGCATTCATTGCTATCGTTTTTGATCTATTATGTATTTCTATGGATTGAGGATGACATTCTGTTTTTTCCCTCAGCATATTGTAATAATTAATTCATCCTTAATACCATTATGCAGGCTACATGTCAGACCATATCTGCCTCTTAACACATTGTCTCCAATTAACATTTTCTAAATTTCAGATACAATCTGCAGAATACAAATGAAGCCGCTTCAGCAGCTGCTAGCTCTCCTGTCGTAGCAGCTCAGAGCAAATAGCTTTTCCTTGGATTTGTTTTGTAATACACCTCATCCTACCAGGAATAAACACATACGCTTTGCACTGTGGGTAAACTCAACAGAAGCTTGAGGGTTTGGAAAATTAATGTGCCATGATAATTAGTTAAGCAACAGAGCAATGCCAGAGGAGGGAATTTCACACCTTGAGTTTAATAACATATAGTGTAATTTGCTATGGTTGCATTGTGCATATGTTTCTGTGCATCCACGCTGGCGGCTGCTGTAGCTGGAAGCAGGGTGTTTTGGGTTTGTCCATCAGTCTGTCTGTCTGCCCATGTCTCAGCAAGAGCTAGAGGGAATTTCTTCACATCAATATCCAATGTTGAGAGAAGATGAGCTGTTGTTATCCTTTGGCTGTAACTCAACAATTTATGTGCTAATCATGATCAAATTTAATAGGAACAAAGTATGATGTTTTCTATGTGTGGCTGCAGGGCCACATGTGGCTCTTTAGCTCCTCCCCAGTGACTCCTGAGGCTTTGTCCAGTGATGGAAGGAACACATCACAATAACTAGAAATGAACAAAAGATGAGCAACAAAATTAAGAAAATGAGCAATATAATAAATTAAATGATTAAAAATTTTAAAAAATAAATACAACGAAAACATAAGCTCAATTCTGAAGAAAATTATTGAAACTATTCTCAAGACATACCTAAAATAATCAGGAAAATGAACAAGCAATTCACAAAAATGACTAAAATTGTGAATGAACTGAATGAAAATGTAGGGGAAAAAATTAAGAGTAAATTAAACAAAATGAAGGTAAATGAATATAAACAAGAAATGAGTGTAAATAAAGTTAGCTAGTGAAATAAGCATAAATCAACAAAAATAATCTTGGAACTTAACCAAAATTCACACAAATGAGTCTCCCTCCTGAGAAAAACCTTTGGCATTAGGCATCTCTACAGTCTTCTATAAAATGTGAAAATATAGTATAGTACAAAGTATTTAGACCATCCCCTGATATAAGGTTTATGCCACAGCTGCCCTAAATTAACAGTATCGTTAATTGCCTAAATCATTTTCATGTTTCTGTGATGGACAGTATGCACAGGTTCTAGAATTACAATGGAACTGAAATATAATTATTGTTGATATCCATGAGTTTTTAAGGATACTGTTTTACAAAAAAGCAGGAAAAAATGGTAAAGCACATTATTAGTTTTCACATTATTAGTTTTGGATTACGATGACAAAATTACAGTTATTTACTTCATTCATGAACACAACAATGCGCGTGACGTGTGGGTTGGTGGTTTCTTGTGTGACCAGCTTCGTAGGTTGATCGTTGAAATTAAATTTGTTTTTTCTGGAGGCCATCGTGTTTTTTTTTTTTTTTTTTGTAGGAAAGTGTTTGTTTTTTCTGTTTCTCGGGCAGGTGTTTGGGCCTGAAAACAGGTTTTGATCTTTAGTTCTATAATACTGTACTTATTTTTTATTTAAAATCTACGTAGCTTTGAATTTGAGAGTGTTTAAATAACAGAGAAATGTGAGAAAATGTTAATGCCTGTCTGAGAATAGTGCATAAAGTGTGTGGTGAGGGGTTTTACAGCCTTAAAACAAACACGGTGTTGCCCCGGCTAACGAATTTCATCCGTTCCGGCGTCACGTTCGTTGGGCGAATCATGCATTAGCCGGAGCAAATTTTTCCATAGGAATCTAACTCGCAGATTTCGCATATCGCGGGTTATTTATAGAACATAATCCCGGCGATAAATGAGGGACCACTGTACTTGAGAAACAGTAAAAATGTATGTCATATAAAAACTGCTCAAGCAGTGAGCAGCTTCATAACAAGGAATTTATTACAGCATATTGTGTTCAAACAAATATTTGGGTTATTCCCTTGATTATGTTGATCATTTATGTTCATTTTGTTGTGTGTTTTGTTGCTTTTTGTTTAATTTTGTTCATTTTTTAAAACTTACGTCATTGATATATTTTTACTACTATCGCATAATTGCTTTTATTCATTTTGTTGCTTATATTGTTGATTTACTTAATTTGTTCATTTGTGCTTGATATGTTTTACATTTTATAATTTAAGTAGCTATTTTGTTCTGTTTTTGTTTATTTAGTAGATTTTTTGGGTAATTTTATGCTCATCGTTTTCTTCTGTTTTGCTTTTTTTTGTAAATTTCTTACCATTTTGTTGTGTAGCTTATTCATTTTGTTGATTCATTTGCTGATGTTGATTTTTTTTTAACTTTTATTTGATTTTTTTTGGGCTTTTTCTTCTACCCAAATGTAACTGAGTAGAAATACATTTTTTTCCAAAACAAATGTAACTAAGTAAGAGTTAAAAGTATTGTGCAACAAACCACACTCAGAAGTACATCTTTTGGGAAAAAGACTCCTCATGTGCAGTACAAATTAGTAAATATACTTGAGTACTAGGGAATGGCGATTACATGAGGCAAATAGACAGGTGTTCTAATACATTTGCTAAGCACTGTGTATATTTTTTTCATGGTTTGTCTCATACAAGAAAATTGGTCAGAGAGTTGAATTACACATAATTATAGTGAGCACTTTCCTTTCACCAAAAATACACTTAATTCTGCCAGCTGAATTCCTTCAAAGTGATTATTTGAGCCTGGAAAGGCATAATGCAATTTGACTGGTTGGTACAGGCTTACAACTATGATCACTTAACATCCTCAGTGTTATTATCATTTCCTGAATAGATGGATCACTGACAGGTACATGTATGCATACTTCAAAGCATGCTTTTGTGAGGTTATTTGTGTCTGCATGTTTGTATGCAGTGTACACTCTTTATGTCAGCTTGAATCCTATAGGAGGCTCGTTACAGATTAGACTAAGGATATATATGTATATATATACTGTATATATAGCATCGTTTGGTCCATGAAAGGTAAAATGCGTGTGGTGCATTTCCTGGACAGAGCTCTTTATTATAACGGATCAAACAGCCTGCCTGTCTGCAGGTTTCTGTAAATCCTGTGAAAAAAATCAAAATATAACAACGTGGCGATCTGAGATGCACTGACACTCAGTAGCGTGCTTTGTAGTGAGGTACTGAGTGCATTGATGCGCTGGATTTAAAACCATATACCATGCATCGGACAACACTGGTTGCATTTTGAGGATGTTTCCTCGTGTCCTGTCAGGGAGCTGATTACGAGTAATTATTTTCACCTGGCATTGCAGGTGTAAACTAGTCTTCGTGGAAACCGGTGGAAGTTCAGGATCAGGGGTTAGGGGCTGAGAAGTGCAGTCTTAAATGCTTGTCTATTTCATATTTTCAGCTCGTTTTAAATGTTTAAACCTTAGTTAAAGGCTGAAAATTCATGCTTTTGTTCAGTGTTGCTTTCTTTCTTGATTACTTTATTCATTTAAGGTATTATTTTGCTCTTTTCACCTCTTGATTATCTTGTTAATTTTCTTAAGTGTTCTTTTTGTGAATTGCTTGGTTCATTCTTGCTCATATAATTGGTTATTTTCTTCATTTTCTTAATTATTTTGTTCATTCTTATTTTTTTTTCTTGCTGATGCATTTGGATTATGTGGTTCACGCCTGCGCAAGCCCTCATTTGTATATTTTAGGTATCATTTTATTTCTTATGTGATTGATTAGGTACAGTTTCTTAGTGATTTTTGTTCATGTATTGTTATTTTTGTTCATTTTTGCTTTTTCGTTGCCTATTCATGTGGATTGTGTTGTTCATTTCTGTTTATTTTTCATCAATGTGTCCAATTTAGTTTTATTTTATGTCTTTTTATTTGCTCAGGAAATTAACTTAATTATTTTGTTCATTTCTGTTCAACTTGTGGACTAAATGTGTTCATTTTTGCTCATTTTATTGCATTTTATTTGTTTTTTGTGGGTTGTTTCTTGATTATTTTTCATTCACATTGTGGATTATTTTCATCATTTCTTTACTTTTTTCTTTTGCTCATTTTGTTCATTTTAGGTATCATTTGATTCCTTTTTTGTAGGATTTGGTTCATTTTATTGATTATTTTTGTTTACTTCTTGTTAATTTCTGCTTTTCCCCCATCATTTTGTTCCTTCAGTGTTCAATTTTGGTTTATTTTTTGTTTATTCCTGTTTATGATTCCTTATTTCCTTCATAATATGCATTACTTTTGTCCTTTTTCTCATCAATTTGGTCAGTTTTTTGATTATTTGACTCATTAATATTTCAATTTGACAACTTTTTTTAGTAAGTATTTTTTTGCTAATATTTTGCTCATTCAGTTTTGTTCCTTTGTTGATTATGCTTTCAATTTGTGAGCATTTCTGTTCATTTTTATTGGCTTTAGGCATTATTTTCTTCCATTTTTTTTTTAAATTTGGCATATTTTCTTTATTGTTTTCTTCATTTCAAGTTAATTTCTGATAATTTTGTGGATTATTTAGTTAATTTCTGTTAATTTTCCTCATTATTTTATTCACTTTCGGTGTCCCACACAAACACAGAACACAGAAAATTAAGTGTTGCTTATTTTTTCCAGAGGAATCCAGAGACAAAATGTCCCCCTAATTTTCAAACACAAGCGTATGTTATTATACAAAAAGCCTTACCAAACAAAAAAAAGTCCACTTTGGTCGTGACATTTGCCATTCTTTAGTTCAGAGCAGAATGTGTTCAGAGGTGCTGTGCACATTATTCTGACTAATAATGAGACAATGGGCTGTGCAGACATTTGACATGAGCGAGGCAATGTCCCCATTCGAGCATAAGTGCTAACCCACCGAGAAAGACATGGCTCTTTTTTTGGCTGCAATTTCATTGCTTTTTGTTTCGCGAGTCATTTATTTCCTGACCTGTGAAAGCTTAAAATTTGAAAAGCACAACAACGTCCCGTCTAATTTTGAAAGTAAGAGAGATCATGGGGTGAAAATGAATGTAATCATCTCACCTCCTGTAGTTTTGATGCAATTACAATAAAGAGTGTCAGACCTAAAAACTGTAAGGACTTCAAACAGGGAGTGAACGCGCCTCATGAAATGCATAGTAGAATATTCATGGCTGGGAAAAGCTCGTGAAATAATGGCAATGTTTAAACAGAGTGGCTGATATTTGTTTCCTTTTTATGTGAACTTAAATGGCAACAGTGTTACTATATGTTGTGCTACGTTCAAATGCCTCCCTTTTCTGTCAGATGTGAATATGTCACATTACCAATGTGGATTCAGAAAAGTCTGGTTTTTTTGCAGTGATGAGTGCAGTAAACAGAACCTGTTACTTCATAATTTCAATGACTCAAGTAGGGGTACTCATAAGAAAAGTACTTGAGTAAAAGTAAAAAGTCTGTTCAAGTAGTGAGTAACTTAATGTGGAATTTGTCACATTAATTTTTGTTAATTTTTACTGGTTATGTTGATCATATTTGTCAATTTGATTGGTTGTTTTCTTCATTACAGGTTTTTTCTCATTTTGTGATGTATTTGATGTGCTTTATTTTGTTGGTTATATTGTAGAGTTAAATTGATTTACTTAATTATTTCAATCTTTTTTTTCATTTTGTTGATTTTTGTTGAGTTTTATTTTGAGCATATTTTTCAATTTACCTGTATTAGCATTTTTTTTCTCAATCTGTGGTGTTTCCTGATTTTTTTCTATTTCCTTGCTTATGTTGTGCATTTTCATTCATTTGCTTCATTATTTTGCCGATTTCATTGTGTATTTTGTTCATTTATTTGTTTATTTTGTTCCTTAATGTTAATTTACTTGATTATTTTGTTAATCGTGTCCTCATTTATAGCATCTTGTCTGTGTTTTTTTTTGTTTTGGTTTTTATGTTTTTGTTCATTTTACTTCAGCTGTGGCCTATTGTAATGAAGTTGAAGTACATTTTTTCATCACAAATGTAACTGAGTGAGATTGAAAATCACTCTCAGAAGTACACTTTTTGGTAAATATTACTCAAGTACATACAGTATAACCGAGTAAATGTACTCAGCTGTGCATGTTTATCTAGCATTCTATTTTGTTCTATTCTATTCTATTCTATTCTATTCTTTCTGAATCACAAAAATTTATCATACTAATTGATTTCTTACAATACCACTCACAACATTGATGAACAGTCACATACTACCATTAGCTCTGTTTACATGGACATAGTTAAAGTACATCTTGAGGTTTCTTGGCTGCACTTTAAATTAGGAAACATATATTTGTCATTATTAGTAGCATATGTATTTGTAGTGTTTTGGGCCTTTATTAGGGTAAAGCTTAGGGTTATGGACCACAGAACATGACTGGGTGAATAAGTGTTGAAACATTAATGTCATAGGTATGAAAAAGGGTTTGTTTTAGAATAGACAACGCATCAAGTTACAAAGACTCAAATGTGGAGTTATTTGGACACTATTAACCCCTCATAAGGCACTCACTGAAATACTAGAACATTTTGTTAAATTTGATATAGAGCTTATTTTGTTCATTTTTTATGTACCTGTATGTACATCTTATTTTTGGTCATTTTGATGTACAGTTGTGAATGGTAGCGTATTTTGATGCTTGTTTTCTTAATTTTTGTTAATTTTTCTTGATTATTTCATGTACTTCTCTTCATTTTGTTGATTATATTCTTTTCCTTATGATTTTTGTTCATTTTCTCGAATACAGTGGTCCCTCGTTTATCGCGGGGGTTACGTTCTCATATGCTTCACTATTTTGTTCTCCAGTTATTTGGTTCATTTTTTGCTCTGTCTAGATTCTTTTCTTCATTTTTGTTGATTTTCTTGAGTATTCTGTTTTATTTCTTCTAATATTCTTAATTATTTTGTTCCTTATTTTAATTCATTTTCTTCATTATAATAAATAACTGCAGTAAGCCCAAAAAAATAGTGAGAGTAATTTCAAACTCCTTATGTTAATATAGTGAGAAAAACAAATAAGTGCACATTCCAAAATACTGACACAGGGGTGCCATTTTTAATCCCTGCAGAAGTGACATTAAAAGTTTCCGTGCCTAAAAAAGGGTTAAGAAGTAGCTTATATTAAATTAATGGCGAATATGTGGTCTCTAATCTTGGGTGTCACTTATTTATTTTTTCAAATTTGTGGAACTTTTTATGCATTCTGACGTAGTGAACGATGACAACTTGGTGAACAGCTGTCTGTGGTGTCTTCCAGATATCCTGGTAAAGTGTAAAACCATGATTGGTTGTGCAGGCCCGGATCGGCTGAGAAACCAAACTGTTCCCTTTCTCATCTGTGAAAGTAGACAGCACCTGGAGAGCACAGACCTCCACTCAGACAGCTCAGTTTCCCTCGATTAGAAGGAATATTGCCAGGGTCCAGATCAAACTTTGTGGTGTGGCAGAACCTATGATGTTTTTTTTTCCCCCGATTTTACCGTTATTTGTGGCATTGCTAGAAAAATGCTGAAAATGGCCCTGGGTTAGAATGGTGAAGAATAGTTTAGTTAGTAAATTGTAATCAGTTGTTCGTTGAGCTATTTCTGACCATCTAAAATTCCATCAGTCTGTACATTACCTTTTTCAATTATATTATCAACAGACAAGCAAACTAACACCAGTGGAAACATACCTTCCTTGGTAAAACAGTTTTTGAGGTAAATCAGAAACTGGACAACTTCTCCTCTATTTATGAGTCATGAGTAATGTCGATTACAGCACCACCTTACTGTAATACAGTCTATTTTTGTCATTACAAATCCATTAATGAAAACAAACATAACGTACACACTCTTTACAAATTTGCTCTCTGTTCTATGGAAACATGTTCAAATTAGCCTATGCTGAAGCATATAGAAACAGAATATCTACTGTAGAGCCTTGTGGAACAGTGGCAACATCTGTTAATGAATAAAACTCTTCTGCGAAGGCTTTCTTAAATGTTATTGCTGTAAATAGGAGTCAAACATTTTTCCACTGTGGGGCAGGGTCTACAGAGTGCTGCCTGCATAAAGCAACAGCTCAGAGGAACTAAGTGAGGTGACACAGTCTTAGTCATAAATGGGAATTAAATCTGTAAGAGTAAACGTTTAAGAACAGATGGTGGGGGTGCAGGGCGCACTACTACTGGAATTTAACCAAACATTTATCACATTGCTGTACGGTCCTGACCACTGAAATACTAATTAGAAAAAAACTTTTTGTTTACGAACACATTAATTTACTGTTGCCTGGTTTTGTGTGTATATTATGCTCTTTTGTTTTCTTAAATTAGAGCTTTGCTCTTTCTCCAATTATGACTGCCTTTTATACAAATATTTGTGTTTCATACACAAACTGTTGTAATTGTTTTCAGACAGATTGGATGCTCTCTTTTGGGATTACACCATGTTCAAATGATGAAGCAGCACTCCTACGTTTTATGGCCAATATTTGAGACTGCACATCTGCTGATTTCACTCTCCAACCATGAGGATTTGCCCCATAGACAACTCCGATTTACCCATGCATCATTTCTTGCCCAGAAAAATATCCAGTCACACTATATTATGTAATCGCATTCACAAAGGAATGCCACAAGTCATAACAAGAGTTGTCAAAGTTTTACATGTGTTTGTCTGGATTATCAGTAAAAGTAATGGGTCTATATGTAGTATTTATACATCTAAAAATATTCAAAAGTAACATAAAAAGAGCTTTGATGATGGATACTGTATGACGGCGAAATGTACTGTTGTTTTTTCACAGTTATGAGAAAGTCAAAACACTAGAGACAGTGGTGAGTCATGCAGCCTCCACTTTATGACCACTAGAGGCAGTAATGAGTCCATTCTCCTACAGTACTGAGTCCATTTGCTACATGGACTCACTACTGCCTCTAGTGGTCTAAATCCTAATTACTAAATCCACGTATAGGGAACCAACAAACCCACTCTTTACTAAATTGAAAATATTGAAATTTCCGGACCTGGTTAAATTTAAGTCTGTGCTGATCATGTATAGAGTAAGAAATTATCAGTTGCCAAAGAGTATCCAAAGGTT
>JAQQAE010018290.1:0-11233 GCA_029823295.1 Pseudamia nigra
CCTAGTGCATGTTTTTGGTTTTGGGAGGAAGCCGGAGAACCCGGAGAGAACCCACGCAGACACGGGGAGAACATGCAAACTCCACATCCCACCTGGTGTTGGGATCGAACCCAGGACCTTCTAGCTGTGAGGCACGAGTGCTACCCACTGCACCAATGCAATTCAATCTTATTTGTATAGCCCCAATCATAATTGATGATTACCTTTAGGTGCTTCAAAATTCAAGGCTGAGATCTCGAGACTATATAGAGAGTAAACCCAACAGAACCATCGAGAGCAGGCCAAGGGCGACGGCGGAGGAAAACTTCCTTTAACTGAAAAAAAGGAAGTTGTGGCAGAGACACAAATGTTGTCCAATATTGAACAACACATTCCCCCACCTCTGCAACATGCTGGTCAGTTATACGAGTACATTCAGTGACAGACTGATACCACCCAAATGCACAACTGAACGACACAGGAAATCATTTCTGCCTGTGGCCATCAGACTGTATAATTCCTCCATATAACAGCTCAATTATAAACCACAACATTTCGAACAGTCAATATTAACCATTTTACACATTTGCTACTTATTGTGTTGATGACGTTTGTCTGGTACATATTGTTCATAGCACTTGTTTTAATAGGCATTGTACTGTTTTAAGAGGAATTTCAATTTTCAGCTTTTTAGATTTCAAATTTCTATTTTACTGTTTCAATTTTTCTATTAATATATTATACTAGAACTGTCTTTATGATTTAATATTTTGGTACTTTGCATCTTTATAATATAATATTTTGGTGCTTTCTCCCCTGTAACTTGCATTGAATTCTTGCATGGAGCAACTGTGACCAAGCAATTTCCTCCTGGATTAATAAAGTATTTCTGATTCTGATAGAGTACTTCCACTTGAGTCATTATAAAGTTAAGTACTTTTACATGAGTACTGTGACTGTTTAGACACCAGTGACTTACTTCACCACCTCTTTTTACAGGAAATGTGGGTGTTTGTGTGCGTTGTTCTGGTGGGGCAGAAGCTTTCGGTTTGCTGTTGAGGACACTTTAGTCCTCTTCTGTCCTTTCGGTCTCACCCTACCCTGACATTCCCCTGCAGACGCTGCAGTGTCCAGTTGCCACTGGTTATTTCTGTGTTGATCCCCTCCCTTCACACCCTCCAACTGCTCCACACACACACAGAGTATGCAGTGCCTTCAGTCAAAGCCCAAAAATAGCCCCGGGGGTTGTGGGTGGGCTTGCTGCAGAACCCAGTAGGGTGCAGAGGAGTCATGTGCATTAACTTGTCCTCTAGTGATACAGACAGACAGACAGACAGACAGACAGACAGATAGGAGAGGAGTCAATATCCAGTAACCCAACATAAATCAGCTCGACTGAGTCATAACTGATCCGAACAGTGAGAGGAGTGTCTGTCTGTGCTTGTCACATGCACATAGTGTAGTTGGGGGGAAAGTCAGGACCAGTGAGGGCATACAGCAACAGACTCCTGAGACAATCCTGGACCATGAAGCTGAGTGTGGCGCTGTTTTTTGCGGGCCTTTTTGGGGCCTTGGCAGCTGTGTTCATCCTGCTCTCCTTTGGAACAGATTACTGGCTACTGGCATCAGAGACGTGTAATCCTGGTGGATCTGTAGGCCCAGGTGGGGTTGCCACTGAGGTGAGTGTTGAATACACATGCACTGCCTGTCGAAAGGTTGGACACACTTTGCCTTTTAGTAATTTTTTCTTTATTTCTGTCCTTTTTAAAATTGTACATTAAAGCTGAAGACATCCAAACAATGAAAGAACATGTATGAAAAAAGTGGTAAATAACGCAGAACATGTTTTTCATCCAATCTAGCCACATTTAGCTTTGATGACAGCTTTGCGCACTCATGGCATTGTCTCATCAGGAGTCACAATTTAGTCACCTCGATGGGTTTCCAGTTCACATGTGAATTAGTTTGTGTGCCTTCTTAATGTGCCTTAGGTCATCAGTTACAAGTTCAACCCAAAACCATCAAAAACATTAGGATAACACTAGACTCTCATGAGGACCAGCACTTGTTTCTGACACTGGTAGTTTTAATGAACTTATTGTCTTCAGCAGCGGTAGGAGAGGTCCTCATGAGAACCAGTTTCATCATAGTGTTTGATGGTTTTACTACTTGCACATTAAAAGTTCTTGAGATTTTTAGATTGTCCGACCTTCATTTCTTTACTGTTTCTTGCGATAATATAGATTTGCACAGTAGTTGTAGTAGCACTAACAAGGGTATTGACTCTGCACCCAATCGTCATCCGCAGAAGACAACTGATGGTCTAAAACACATTAAGGCAAGGCAAGAAATCACACAAATTAAGTGTTGACAAGACACACCTGTGACTACCTCATGAATCTGATGAGAGAATGTCATAAGTGTGCAACACTGTCATCAAAGCTAAATGTGGCTAATTTGGACAATATAAAATATGTTTTGGGTTGTTTGATAATTTTTTTGTTTACTACATGATTCCATATGTGTGCTTTCACAGCTTGGATGTCTTCAGTACTAATGTACAGTACACTGAAATTGACAAAAAGAAAGGGAGAAGGTGTGTCCAAACTTTTGATATAAAGTGAATCTTGAAGGTTCCAGTGTAAAAATGATATACAACACACATGCAAATAGGAGGCATAAGATTAAAATGCTAAGAATGTAACTGCAGACAGAAGAAATTACAGCAACAATTTGTTTAGTTGTTTATGTTTCGCCTTTGATTAAAAAAAAAAGGTTTTATTTGCATAACACCAATTTGTAATATTTCAATGCTGAGGCTTGATCTTCCATTGATGATAGTGGGAATAATATCTTACTGGTTGTGCTTGCTTTCAGAAGCGATCTGTGAAAAATGTCTTGCCTTTCTTTTTCATGTAGACATCATGCTGGAGATGTAAGTCACTTTTCCTCCAGTGTTCTTCAGAAAACATTGTTTATAAAGTTGAACCATGAAGATAAAATACCAGAATGTGTTTTCCATGTTTGTCTATTTGGGAACTCTCTTCACCTGGTCCAATCATTCTTTCTCCTTGTGAACGATGGCATGGGGAGTCGTCCCTGCAGGACCTCGTCACATAATCAGACTCGGTTTAATGTAGTGTATGTGCAGCTATGGTGTGAGACATGGCATGTACCATGCCCCATGTGATAGAAATACAAATACCAGTCGTCCCTGTGGTATGGTGCTGTATTAAATATCACCGACTAGAACATACTTCACTTTGCTCATAGTGGGCAGTGATACTGGAATCGAGACCTGATATCAGCATAATAAAACCAAAGAGGTAGCCTGTAGTATACAGCACTGCCAGTATCACATTTTGCAGGCATAATTCTTCAAGTGTGATAATCAGGATGAATGTAATATATTAACAAGATCAAGAACAAAGTGCTTTTGAACTTGTATCTCTCCAAACACATCTAACCCCATCCTATTTGATGTCACTGGTTTAAAGTGTGATGTCAAAATACAACCTGCTTTGAATGGACTAACCTTGGCTTCATCAAACCTGCAATGTCTGTTTCATTTGTGGCCACTGTGAAAACTGAGAAGGTGCTTTATGACATTACAAGCAATTCTGAGCTAAAATAGCGGCAGCTGATTATAAGTGTTTCTCGAAAGACCTTCATGCTTGCTCGACACCAAATCAAACCTGAGTGAGGTTAGAGATGGGAGGTCAGCTCGACCTTTAACCTGACCTGGCAACTGGCCGGCAGCATTGTGTTAAAATACTGTACACCTGCCTTTAATGGTCTCCAGACTCACCAACTCACCATTTAATAGCATCTACACTGCCAGTCAAAAGTATGGACACACCTTCTCCTTCAGTGGTTTTTCTCTATATTTATAACATTGCACATTCAATTCAATTTTATTTGTTTAGCGGCAATTATAATCACCAATTATCTCTAGGCGTGTCACAATTTGAGGCTGAGACCTCATGACTATACAGACAATCATTCACAATCACAGACAATTTAGAGTAGCCAATTCACCTAGTGCATGTTTTTGGTTGTGGGAGGAAGCTGGAGTACCTGGAGAGAACCCACGCAGACACGGGGAGAACATGTAAACTCCACACAGAAAGACCCCACCACCCAGTGTTGGGACTGAACCCAGAACCTTCTAGCTGTGAGGCACGAGTGCTACCCACTGCACCAGAGTGTGCAGCTCTACATCAATACTGAAGACATCCGAACTGTGCAAGAACACGTGTGAAATTATTGTTATATTGTCCAAAAATACTCCCATTTAGCTCGCACACTCATGGCATTCTCTCTTTAGATTCATGAGACAGTCACGTGTAATGCTTTTCAGTTCACAGGTGTGGCATCTGTGCCCTTTCTTGTCATCTTAATGTGCTTTAGACACAGACTCTTTAAACAATGAAGATCAGTTATTCTGAAAAATCCAAGGACTTTGTATGTGTCCCTAAGTTCAGTCACCAAAATCACAAATCACTATCTGAGGTGCTGAAAATTGGTGATTTCTGAGGCTGGTGATTCTTATAAACTTACCCTCTGTAGCAGAGGTAGCTCTTGATCTTCCTTTCCATGGGAGCCAGTTTCATTATAGTGTTTGTTGGTTTTGGGGACACTTTCATAATGGACTGTTTTTTTTCTCTTTACCTAATTGAGTGTTTCTTGCCATCATATAGATTTGTACAATGATTGTAGAAGCACCAATAGGGCTGTTGACTCTCTACCCACCATTTCTCTGTACAGGACAACTGATGACCTAAAGCACATTAAGAAACAAGAAATGTCACAAATTAACTCTTGACAAGGCACCCCTGTCTGGGGAACCTCGGGCCCAGGCCCAGTTGCAGCAGCCCAGGTTCAAATCTGGCCTGTGGCCCTTTACTGCATGCATTTACTTTCAGTCCCCACACTCTCCTCCTCCCGTTTATGTCTATCAATAAAGGAAAAATGCCCCAAAATATATAAGTCTGACTGGAGGTGACTAGCTCCTGTATCTGATGTCAGAATTCAAAGCTAAATGTGTCTACTTTGGACAGTCTAAAACACATATAACTGATTGTTCAAGACTTTTTTGTTTACTACATAACTCCACTTGTGTTCTTTCACAGCTGGAATGTCTTCAGTGATTAATAATAATGTCTAAACTTTTGACCAGTAGTGTATTGGCTCTTTATTAATGTTAGGGTTGTTAGTCATTAATTATTTGCTTATTACCCCATGCGTTTGCCCTGTACTAGCTGTTTATTAGGGTTATTGCTAGTATTACAAAGACTCAATTAGGATAAATTTATTCCCTTTGCTAAATTGTTACCAAATCTTTGCACAACACTGGAGTATTTTTTACTTGCAAAATATGAATGAGACAAAGGTCAAGAGGTCAAACATATACAAAATAGACATCCCAAACATTTAGTATATAAATACATAAAAACCCAAAAATGCATTGAGGTCCAAAAAGATTGTCCAACATGTACTGAGAAGTGCAAGAGTGCAAAGGGCAGCAATATATTAAAACTGAATCTGATTTCATTAGAAAAATAGCAGTAGAAACAAAGGAAACTGGATACCCTTTTGTCCACACCGCAGTCATTTTGTACTGTCAGTCTGAGCCAAGACGATCAAACTATGAACAAATGAAACCCATTAATCATTTGTGAGGAAAACAGGAAAGAAAAGGATAAATCAGGCCGTTTGTTTTATCAGATAGTCTCAAAACAAGTAGGCTGGAAGCCACAAGGTAATTTTATAAAAATTGTTTGCAAGTTTTTTAATGAATCTACATGTGATTTAAGCCATCCATAATGTCAAACCCAGTGCTATATAGTTAAGATAAGGGCTTTTCTCACCTTTATTCCCACACTGTCCAAACCATTTTAGACACACACCTAGCCAAAATAAGCTCTTTAGACACTATTTATCATCTGCTCCAGTTTTACATTTTGTTGTGCAAAGGCATGGTGATGATGATCTAAAACTGTGAAATTCTATATAGACTTCCAGAAAACATAGTATTTAGACGAAGAAGAAAATAAAATGATAAATGGTCAGACAAAACGACACAAAATCCAGGCAAGGTAAGTATGCAGAACCCATCAATGTAGGTACTGTGTTAAATCAGTTGGAATTGCTACATCTAGGCCCTTTAAGTAATCTCTGAGTTGGACACAGGGCAAGAAGCAGCACTGATTAGCCAAGGGATTGTACTGTCAAGTCTTATAAGCTCGAACTGTGAGGACACCCAAACCCCAAATGCATGTTCCCAAATCCTTGACTTAAGCTAAACACTGGAATCGGCAGCATCTGAGCCAGTCACAAATCTTTTGGAATATCATGGAGATCTGTGTGATTTAGGAAAGAAAAAGTCCAAAACACAGACATTAATGATGTGCTTTGAATGTAATCACACATTTTACAACTTCATAAACCAATTAAAATTAATGAATGCACCTTTAGGAGATGTCACATCCATGTTAACAGACACAAATATAAATGTGAAAAAATATTTGCAAACAATGTAGCAGGTCTGAATACCTCACTGTATTATATTTATTTCATGATAGTCTGAATTATCATGTTGTGCCTAAAGGTTGTGGTTTCCTTTGCATCCTTTTCTCAAGTTCAGGTATAGAAGCGCCTAGAGATAATCGGCGATTATGATTGGCGCTATACAAATAAAGATCGATTGATTGATTGAATCCAAATGGAATATTATGTTAGTTTGGAATGATTAGTTCCCAAGGAGATGAGACCCTTGCGAGGATTAAGGGGTAGAAAATGGATGGAGGGATGCTTGAGTATTTTGTTAGTTCATTTTGTTGTTGTTTTTGGTTCATTTTGTTTCTTATTGTGTTTATCAGTGATTCTCTTGGGTTTACTCTCTGTATAGTCATGAGGTCTCGGCCTCGAATAGTGAAGTGCAGAGAGATAATAGGCAATTATGACTGTGACTATACAAATAAAATTGAATTGAAGTGAATTTATTGTGTTCATTTATTTGATTATGTTGTTAATTTTAGGTCATTTTGCTGCTTATTTTCTTGCTTATCATGTTCAATTTGATTGGTTATATTGTTCATTTTTATTAATCTACTTGAATATTTTGTTACTTTTTGTTCATTTTGTTATTTAATATGTTCCTTTTATTAATTTATTGGATTATTTTGTTCATTTTTGCTCATTTTACTGCTCATTTAGTTGATTTTTGTTTAATTTTATTGGTTATATTATATTCCGTCCAACACCCTGACAAGGGTCCAACGGACGTTAAATGCATGATGATCTATTGATTATATTGTTTTTTGTTAATCTACTTGAACATTTTGTTCATTTTTGTGCATTTTATTGCACGTTTGTTTCATTTTGTTATTTAATCTGTTCCTTTTGTTACTTTACTGGAATATTTTCTTAATAATTGCTCATTTTGCTGCTCATTATGTTAACTTTTTCTTTAATTTTATTTATGATACAGTATTATTTATTTCCAATATTTTGTTATTTTTTGTTCATTTTGTTGCTATTCTGTTTGCTGTATTAATTTTTTTGATTGTTTGGTTGTCGTTTTTGTAATTTTGTTACTTTGATGATTTCTACTGCTTTGGATTGTCACAGCTGTCAGTACATTGTTCCTTGTCAGTTGGAAGAAAAAAACAGAATCAGTGTAGAAAATAACTTGTGTAGCTGAGTAGAAGTACAGTTTTTCATCATGAATGTAGCTAAAATTAAAACCTATTGTGAAAATCATCTATATGAGCACATGTACCAGAGTAAATGTACTTGAACACTCCCCACTTCTACAAATTGTTGCCTGTAAATCACAAAAAATGTAGGAAATAAAATAATGATGTCACAGTGTCTCCTATGTGCTTTCAGTCTTAGTTTGGGTAAAACATTATTAAACCTATTTTCCAGCGTGGAGATGTTGTTATGCAAAAGGACGCTGATGATGCTACTCTGTACCATGAGGGATTTTTCTGGAGGTGTTCCTTTGGAGCCAACGTGGGAGACGACAACCTGCTGTGGAAGCTCTGGTTCAGTAAGTAGGACACGCACTTCCTTTAACCATCAATAAACTCATCAAAAACAAATCATATGGACACAAACAATATGCCTTCCTGACCCAGTTACATGTTTTGTCCCCTGAGGCCGATGGGCAGGTCAGTTGACATTATCCTCCTACATTATGCGCCAGTAGAGTCACACGGCAGCGCTATGACTCTGCTGTGGTTTTTGATTTGATTCTGTCTATAAAACATGTTGAAATGGTTGTGCCAGAAACCCGCTCATGTGACTTCTTAGAGACTGTGCCATGTGATGTTATTCTGGTCCTTTGTCAGGTGACTGTGCATCATCTTTGAATAGTGGGTTATTGTCAAAAACAGCCTCCAGCTCTAAAAGTACCTTGTGAGAGTCTGTGGAATTTCACATGGCAGAAGAGAAGAGAATCGGAGATAGATGAAGCAGTGTCGCCACGTCTTGTCCTACACTAATCCAACACTAATCTTGATTCATGGAGGATGTACACCTAAACAAACAGTTTCAACAGGAAAAATAACTAATTAAACCTGGCAAAGAAAAAAGGAATCTTTCTGTTGTAACTTAAAAGTGCAATGTGTACAGTTTATCACTGGAGATGCAAATTGCAAAAAGCTTAATACTCCTAATCTCATCCTATCCCGTCCATATGGGTTTAGAAGAGCCAACAGTGGCTGCAAAAGCACAAAGATCCTCATCAGAGTCAGGGTTGGTGTTTGTTCTAAACCAGCCTTTCCCAAACACTTGGTTGAGACTCACAGGTGGATCGTAGGAGAATATATTTGAATGGCAAAACAAATTGGCATTTCAAGCAAGGACGATGTTTGTGATATTGAATATTTTGTATTGTTCTGATTATTGTGATTATAATACAGTAGAGAGAGAATAAATTTGTTACCTTTGCCTAAATGAAATTGTTTAGTATTAGTGTTTTTGTATGTGTTAAAAGCACTGTAATTTCTTTTGCCTTCAAAACGGGTCATTTACATGCTCTAGATAATAATGTAAGTCTTGTAATATAAAAATATAGCTGTTAAATGGTCAAGAACTTTCATTTGTGCACAAATTCATTCATTTTTATGATTTATACATCAGTGACGTGGGTCATGACAGTTTGTTGTTTCTAAAAATTGGGTCCCCCATGCTAAATCCTATGCTTTGTACAAGTAAGCATGACTGTTATATCAAGAAATGCAAATATAAGACAAGAAATTACGGTATTAATATACTCCAACCAAATCCACCGCTCAAATCCATATCTGCATATATACCCACCATGTTTCCAGAAAAAATGGGTGGGATTGAAAGGTTGTATTTATTAATTTGTTCACTGATGCAACCCCAGACCATCACAATTGCTTTTGCACTTTTTGGTGATAACAAACTGGTTTTGGTGTTAGTTTTTTCTGAAATCAAGCTGAAATGTGAACTCGCACGCTTGTTTTCACTGTCTTTCAATTCATCTGAGATGAGCTCAGCCCAGTGAAAGCAACATTTACGTACAGATCTCTACAGAGCATCCTCGTTGTGTAACACTGCTTCAGTTTCATGTCTGGATGCAGGGTTGACCAGTATTTATGACAATAATTTTCCAGTTGTCTAGCTTCTTTTGCAGCCTTTATCCAACAAGACTCCCTGAATGTTTTCATAATGTTATGTGCATAGATGGTGAAAGACAAACGTCCTTTGCACTTTTGCATTGACAAATATTCATTTTGAACTGGCTGACAATTCTCCTGTGAAGTTTGTTATCAAGTGTTGAGTCATGACCTCTCCTACAAACACTAATCCTTTGGTGGAAGCTCCTTTATGTTCAGTTATGATTTCTCTCCTGTCACCAGTTAAACTGACAGAACAATATTACTTGCATTTCCTTTAAACTTTTCAATCTCATCTTGCCTGCTGTCATTTTTTTTTCAGTGTGCAGCTTCAAAATATTTACACATACAGTAACCTGTGTGAACTTCTCTCCTCTGGATGGTGCTACAGAACATGCCAAAACAACAGGACACAGAAACAGTTTCTTTCCCCAGGCCATCGCTTTAATGAACAGTTAAATAATAGGATCTCTTCCAATATTACACAATTCTTCTTGCATTTTCCCCTCTTATCATTTCTTAGCACTTTATTTTGATTATTAATACTATATCTGTGTCTTTTGTCAGTGAAATAAATGCTCAAACAAATTGCCGATTTTCATATTATAAAATTAATTAATCTTCTACCCCTTATTCCTATTTGAAGTTTTAAAAAAAGGATAAAAAAGTTACCCATGTCTTTTATCCTCATCTTAATTTTCATTCATCCACTTTCAACCTCTTAATCCTTGCAAGGGTTGGGGAGAGTGCTGGGACCTATCCCAAGCTGAGTTAGGGTGAAGGTGGGGTACTTTTGTAAAGTACTTTTGTGAGAGGGGGCAAATAATATAAGTTTTCGTCCTTCTGCTCCTTTTCAATCAATATTTTTTTTGTATTTTTCTGATATCAACCAATATGTTGTTTTTATGTTGAATGAATGAAATAAACCAAATAATAATATATAATAATAAACATAATAAGGGTGACATGGTGGTGCAGTAGCACTCGTGCCTCACAGCTACAAGGTTCAATCCCAACACCAGGTGGTGGCGTTGTCGGGATCTGACTTCCTCCCACAACCAAACACATGCACTTGGGGTTAAATTGGTCACTCCAAATTGCCCATGAATGTGAGTGTGAATGGTTGTCTGTCTCTATGTGTCAGACCTGCGATGAACTGGCGACTCATCCAGGGTGTACCCTGCCTTCGCTCAAGTCAGCTTGGATAGGCTCCAGAACCTCCCACCCCCAACCCTTGCAAGGATTAAGGGGTAGAAGATGGATGAATAAACATAATATAGAAAGACAACCATCCTCACTCACATTCATACCCATGGGACATTTAGAGTGTCCAGTTAACCTAAGTGCATGCTTTTGGATATGGGAGGAAGCCGGAGTACCTGCAGAGAACCCACACAGACATGGAGAGAACATGCAAAGTCCACATGGAAAGGCCCCACCAAGTCCCTACTTTCTGGAAATAGTGTTCCTCATAAATACAGATGCACATCAATACACAACAGTAAACCCTTATTTCACGTGTTCAATCCCGGTATTATTAATATCCTATATAACCTAGTTACCTAGGACTCAGCCCTCCATTTCATAGGGTCCTAATCCCC